>VSMD01104897.1:0-23611 GCA_008750895.1 Mirza zaza
CCCCATCCCCCTCTCTGTCCCCCCATCCCCATCTCTTACCCCCATCCCCATCTCTGTCCCCCATCCCCATTGTCATCATTTCCAGCTGACACTCTGATGCCTTCTGGTCTAAACTGGCTGGATCACATCTCACCTACTTGAGCTCCCTGCTCCTGTCATCTCTCTAAAATGGGGCTCTTTCTTGCCACCCAGTTCAGCCCCAGGCTGAAATAATTTCCCCACCTCTTTACTACAGACAACTGTCGCTGACCTCCATCCGGGGCTCTCCCCTGCATGACCTTTCCAACCTACTGCTTCTTTCCAACCGCAGCTCCCTCCCTGTCTGTGTGCATGGAAGCTCTGCCCTTGTAAAATGGCCCAGTTCCCCCGACTCAGCCAGGAGTATTTGTATTTCTAGATCGGGGCTTTTCAGCGTCTTCACTATCGGCACGTTTGTGCAGGTAACTCTTTGGTCTATTCTATGATGGTCAGGGGCCTTTACCCAGGGGATGTCAGCAAACCCCCTGCCAAGTTGGAACACCAACTAGGAGGCGGTGGAAATAATGGAGGCCTCGTCATATTTGCCCCAGGATAATCTGCCCATTAATTTGAACTCTAAGTATATATCAATAGGTAGCAGGAAAGTTTGCTCAGAGATGGGGGGGGGATGGTAAAGGAAAGTGGGTCCCTAAACTACAGCGCCCACCACCATGGCCAGCACATCGCTTGACTTTTTCATGTTTATTAGCGACAAGAGTACTCCCACCTCCCTGACCCCCATGCCAGGACGAGTTCTTTTGCTCCTGCTCTTGAGGCACAGACTTGCTAGGCACAGATCACTTGTTTGACTGCCGGCTTTCCTTCTTGGCTGTACACTCACTGCACGAGGGCATAGACTTGTGTCACTGTGTCATCGTCACAGCACCCCCCAGCGCCTAGCACAGCGCCTGGTGCAAAGGGGGCACTCGATATTTTGGCAATGAATGATGAGTCTTACATTAATAGAGTGGTTCTCCCACACCCAATTCTCAGCAAATCCCAATTCTCTTTTTTTCTTGAAGACACAGCTCGAGCTCAACAATCTCGGTGAAGACTCCCCCGGTTAACACCAACTGACAGTGGTCTTTCTTTTTCCATAAATCTATGTGACATTCGCCGGTGCCTCGTTACGCACGATTCCCATATATCAGATCTTTATCACCAATAAAATTCAAGATCTTTCAGAGAGTCTGCCTTCCACTTTTTTATCACTACCCTTAACACTGAATACATTGTTGACAATTCTAAGTATTCGTAGGACAAATAAATGTGTCATTGTCATTTATGAAAACAGCTGGAAAGCCCTCCATAACCAAACCGAACTTGGTGGTTAATTTCATGCGTCAACTTGACTAGGCTACGGAATGCCCAGATAGCTGTTAAAACATTATTTCTGGTGTATACGTGAGGGTTTCCAGAAGAGGTTAGCATTTGAATCAGTGGACTGAACATAGGAGCTTGTCCTCACCAAAGTGGACAGACAACATCCAGTCCATTGAGAGCCTGAACAACAAAAAAGGCAGATTCGTTATCTCTTCTTGAGCTGGTGGCATGCATCTTCTCCTGCCCCCGGACATCAGTGCTCCTGGTTCTCCAGTCTTTGAACTCAGACTGGGGTTTACACCATTGGCGCCTCTAATTCCCAGGCCTTTGGGTTTGGACTGGAACTACTCCAACAGTTGTCTTGGGCTTTCAGCTTGCAGACACCAGATCGTGAGACTTCTCAGCTTTCATAATCACGTGAGTAAACCCTCATTAAAAAAAAAAATCTCTTGCTATCTATATCTGTATCTATATCTGTCCTGTTGGTTCTGTTTCTCTGGATAGCCCTGACTAATGCATTCACCAAATTTTGAATTTATGACCTATATCTAGAACGCTTACCTAATGTTCTCTTCCTGTATTTTAAAATTAAATTCCTATTGATTCAAGTTCAATTATTATTTATTTTACAATAAACATGTCACTTTACAAACAATACATACAAAAACCTTCCAGCCAGCACATATTTTTATCATCCTATGAGTTTGGGATCTGGTGAGCTGGATTCTTTGTTATAAAAACTAGAGACCAGACTTAACCTAGGCTCTGTGAACTTAGGCAGGTCAACTAACCTCCTTGGTTTTCTCAATCTATAAAATGGACACATAATATCTGCCTGCTGGCAAGAGTAGTGGTAGTTCCTATAGGCCTAGGGCTTGAAGTCCTGCAGACTGGATTCAAATCTGTATTCTACTTCATGATAGCTGTATGCCCTGTGTCAATTATTTAATCTCTCTGCCTTGATTTCTTAAATTATAAAATGAGAATACAAATACCTGGTGTGCAGATTATATGATGGTGTAAGTAGCAAATGATCGATAAATACAGGCCTTCTATTATAGAGAAACAAACGAGAGAGTATAATCAGGAAAGAACTTTGCACAAGGATAGTTCCTAGGGGTGACCCATTTCATAATTGCAATTGTCGGTAAGTTAAATGAGAACAGTATCAATTACCTAATATCCATTTTTAAACACAATTCTTACTTCCCCTCACCCTTGTGGCCAACAAGTCAACACAGAGTTTTTATGACCTGAGACTAGAACTGGGCCCAGGACATGCATTATACTTCAAAGTGTATAAACCTGGAATTTTCCCCATAGTTTCGTGAAATGTCTTTGAATTTTTAGGAGACCTTTTCGTTAAATCTGGTGGTTCTGTCTGGAATATCCAAATCTGTTCTGAATCAGCTGGAATTTTTACTGCACCAAAACTAAGGCAAACTGGAAGTTTAGGTTCAAAAGAAAGTCAAAGCAGAAATGTGGTTTCACACTATGGAGGTCAGTACCCATTTTAATCCACAATAGCAGAACATTTAGCAAACTGGGTTGAGGGAACCAGGCTGTTGACAGCTGTCTCTCTTGCTACCCTTGTGCAGTACAAGCCTCACTTGCCTCAGTTTATACATGTGTATCTGGCTTGTCCTCATCAATTTCCTTAAGGCTGAATGAAGTTCAATTAGATTCACAGTTTAGATGGCATTCTTCTCAAAAGGAAAAAAAAAATAAGGAGATTTTTTCTGACTAATTCAGATCCAAAAATTTTTTTTAATATGTATATTTCATTCACTCAACAAATACTTATCTTCAACTGAAATATCAAATGAATGTCTCAAATTTCCCTTTCACTTTGGCGCTGAGGACCTGGATTTTGTTTGACCTTGAACAAGATTTGACTCTCAAATTTCCCATCAATAAAGCTGAGATAATGACAGTATTTGCCCACTGCATGGGGGAATTGTAAAACTTAATTAATTGAAATCTTGGATGAAATGTGTTAGCAACACCAACATTCTGCATTACTTCCTGACCTGTATATGAATGAGTGTTAATTTAAAAAGACAAATTCTCCAATTTATAGCATGATTGTAGAGTAGAATTTTACACACATACACACGCACACACACACATGCTCATCCATATACATATGTATATGCATATGTATAGCTTGGCATTTATACGAATGTGTGATTTCAGCAACAAATCAGCCAAAGGAAAAATTAGCTACAGTTTTTTCCAAGGGAAATAATTTTCTGTTCATGTTCTGCTATTTTCAAAAGACTCTAATGCTGTTATTTCAAAACTAAATGTCCTCAAACAAGGCAAAGGCAATTCTTCATTGAATTATGCTTGCAGATGCCAAATTTTCAGTGTTGTATTAAAGTCCTACAAGAATAATCCAAAAATTTTTTTTAAATGTACGTGGAAACTTTCTTTTAAAATGAATTAAAAATACTCCACCCTTTTAGGATCTGATAACTTTCAAAAGAAGATAAATAAACATTCAAAAAGAGAGAGAGAAAAAGGGAGGAAGATAGAAAAGAAGAAAATATTTTAAAAATATCATTATCTTCACTCCCTCTACCTAATTAAAAAAAAAATCATTTGTAAAACTTATTTTGCATTCTGACTTGACTAAAATTGGGGAAGGTCATTTGGTAGCAAAGTATAGAAAGGAAGCTCTCTGAATGTAATTGAGTAGGAGCATTAAGAAACTTTTTTTTTTGCTTCTTTGCAAAGGTCTCTTTGGCTATGGTGTACATAAATTCCCGCCTGCCTTCTTTGCGACACAAACAGATTAGATATTTCTTACAGATAAGTGTTTTCTCTGGATGCAGCTATTTTCATAGCTGATTAGTTGGCTAAATGCCATCGTATTTTTAAACTAGTTCATTTATATAGATTAGGCTTTTATTCAATATAGCACCAGTTAACTTTGGCATCAAAATATGGTCTCCTGTCACAGGAAAATTCTACGCAGCTGATAAGAACTGAACACTGACTGGCTAATACTCAGAGTGGGAAAAGTATATGGATTAGGGCTGTTTATCTTGTAACATGAATGAGACTCTTTTGTTAATTTAAATAACACTGTATTTTACCATCTAATAAAAGTGTTAGATGTGAAATATAAACATTTTTATAGATGCACTATGAATTTTAATATTATTTAACTTTGTTAAATCACTTTCTATCTAGATAGTATATTTCCATTAAATTCTTTCGTGAAGAGAGAGGGGAGAATCATATGTACAACATCAAATGAGTCTTGAAAAGAGATAGAGAGGGGAGTATTCTCTCTAAATAAATGCAAAAAGAAAACAAAAACGGAAAATCTAAATGGTAGCATAATAGTTGGTGGCCAGATACAGCTTTTTTTCCTTTTTTTTAGACAGGGTCTTGCTCTGTCACCCAGGCTGGAGTGCCATGGTGTGGCACTTGAACTGCAGCCTTGAACTTCTTCCTGGGCTCAAGCGATCTTCCAACCTCAGCGTCCTGAGTAGCTAGGACTACAGGTGCACACCCAGAGCTAATTTTCAATTTTTTTTTTTTTTTTTTTGTGGAGATGGGTTCTCACTAAGCTGCCCAGGCTGGTCTCAAATGATCCTCCTGCCTCAGCCTCCCAACATTCTGAGATTCCAGGTGTGAGCCACTCACTACGCCTGGCCCCGGATATAGCTTTTAAGAAGCTACTAAATATTTCTTTCCATTGTTGAAATCCTGTTTTTATTCATCCTTCTCGATTATTTGCAGAAACGCTTTTTTTTCTGTTTTATTTACCACCGGATCCTTAAGCTGGAACAGTGCCTGGAACATAGTATGTGCTTAATAAACCTTTGTTGACTAAAGGAACAAAGGAAGGCTGGACAGACAAAGCACATGGTGGTGGCCATAAAATTTGAGATTGGTTAAAAAGCAAAAGGAGCCCTTCGCCTGTCTCCCTGGGGTTTGACAAGAAGGAAAAGAAAAAGAGGTGTCAAAATTAATCAATAAATGGAGCTCTGGCTTAGTTGGCACAGACCCTGGAAAGTAAGAATAAAACAGAAATTGCCCAGAGGGTCACTGAAATATTATTCTTTTCTTACAGAAAATTGAGACATCATGTTTGGTAAGACAGGAGTGGAGTTGGAGGAGTGAGAAGAAATACAATAAAAACATTGCCAGTAGAGTAAAGGGCTCTACCAAAAATCTCTGAGTAAGCTAAACGCTGTCTGTGAGCCAGTCACTGGCATGGCAACCTGCACTTGTCCTCAAAGGCTCACAGCCCAAAGAAGAAGGAATAAATAGGCCAGTTCAGATCCTGATGGAACAGAAAGGAGATACAGGCAAGAAGGTGACAATAATTGAAAGGGAAATCCATCTCTCCTTTTTCCAATGCATGGCATATTTAGGAGAGGTACAAAGTGCAAAAGTCCATACACCTTAGGAAAGATACAATGAGTCGCAGGAGTAAGTTCAGCAAAAAGCCTCTGAAATGCATGTTGATACACTAGAGAACTTTTATGCAAGGAAACAATAACAAATTCTTCCGGAAGGGTAAAACTCAGGGGAAATATGATTGGAGGTTTAAATTTTTACAGAGTAAATGGGATGAACATGCACTTGTTCAAGAAAGTTCAAGAATTGTGTAATGAGCGACAGCTCTCACCGCATTAGAGTGGTACATTTATGATAAACTTTTAAAAATACTATAACCAAATATAGTATGGATTAAAAATATAAATAGATTGGGATGTGTATAGACAAATTCGTGGATCAGAGACAACTCTGGTAGCTTGAAGTCAGGTCTGGCCTGTGGCCATGGTTTTTTTAAACTCTTTATTATGGAAACTTCAAACATATACAAATTTAAATATGTATATATTCATCTATCATCCAGCTTCGGTAATTATCAACCTGTGGCCAATCTTATTTCATTTATATCCTTTGTTTCATTTATATCCACTTCCTCACCACAATCCTTGGATCATTTTTTTATTAAAGATAGGGTCTCACTGTTGCCCAGATTGGTATGCAGTGGCATGACTATAGCCCATTGACTACAGCCTCCTTAGTAGCTGGGACTATCGATTCACTGGCTAATTTTTTTTTTTATATATATAGAGAGAGAGATGGGTCTCACTATCTTGTTCAGGCTGGTCTCCAACTCCTGTCCTCAAGCGATCCTCCTATCTCAGCTTCTGAAAGTGCTGGGACTATAGGCGTGAGCCACCGCGCCCAGTCCCTTGGATCATTTTGAAGCAAATCTCAAACATGGCATCATTCATCTGTAAAGAGTTCAGTGACTATTTCTAAAATATAGGGACATTTTAAAAAACATAACTGTAACACCAATATCACACCAAAAAAGTTAATCATTATTCCTTAACACTGTCAAATATGCAGTCAAATTCTCTGATACTCAGTGTTTTTTTAAAAAAAAAAAAAATTAGGAATTTATTGTCACACTTGAAAATAGAGATATTTCAACCAAAAGTCTAAATTTCTGACTTCCCTTGAAAAATCAAGAAGATCTGGCAACTTTGGGTACACATTCCTGAATAGCGATATTAAGCAGGAATGAAGTAGCTGCTTCCTGTTTTAGACCAATCTCGAACTCTCCAACTCACCACAGTTCTCACCACACCCTGTTGCCTTGCCTACTGCCTGCTCCCCCAGTCTACATTGCCTGCCTAGCTCTTGGACACAACTGAGTTTGCAATCCTGAATCTAAGCTAACAGAAATCACTGATGATTGGAATCCATCCTTTAGCTTTTGGGGTTGATGTCCTAAATGACAAACCATGGTCATGGTTTAGCCTTACAGACTTGAGTAGGTTGCAGAGCACAAAGTCACAACCCCAAAGACAAATGGTCAGATCTGAAGGTCAAATGAAGGACAGGACAAGAGAAGATGCAAAGTCAACAGACAAGAGAGCCGAGACGAGGAGTGGAGGAGTTATGAGGTACAGATTTATTTGATTAGTTCAAGAATTATTTGGAGAACCAAATAATGTGCTGGGCTCTTTTCTTGGCCTTGCATTCCAAGATCCAGAGATGGGTAATGTTGCTTTTAAAGGAGTTATGCCAAATTCAACACTACATAAAGCCTTTTCTCCCTCCCCATTCACTTGTCAGTCTTGAAATGTGAGAATGCAAGTACAGTAGGTTAAATTAAAAGTGTAGTCACTGGGGCAAGGTATTAATGCTCTTAAAATTAAAACTAAAATTAAAATCTAAAGCTAGATTTCTTACACTCACCTGTATCTATATGGTGACTCCTTTGCAAATGAGCTGGAATGCTCAATACTCAACATAAGAAAATAAAATGGTGTGTGTTTGGCAACCAGATGCTATTCTAAAGTGAAAGAGCTTAATTTTAAGACCAGAGGAAAAGAAAATGTACAATTTGCTTTGTTACGCACACAGTAAATTAAAAGCTAAAAAAGGCAATGAGTGCAAAATATTAAATATTTACTTCTTAGGGTATTTTTGTGCACTCTGGTGTTAATGGATAATAATAATTACTGTACCTTATCCAAGACACACCTAGCTTGAAAAATTAAAATTCCCAACATATGGGCATATACACCTGTCGATGCACATGCATAATTCCTATTAGTGTTCAGAGCACCAGAGGAAATGCACCGATGAAAAAAAGAAAAGACCCCAAGAAATTTAATATAATGGGAGACCTGGAGGGGTCTGTTTCCCCGGGAATTAAGTGAATTAATGACATGAGAATTTCTCCAAAAATGCATGCATTCAGGACACAGAAAAGCTGAATGTGGAAAGGACTTCATAGACAACGTCTCACAAAATGGGCACTTGTCAGTGTCTTTGCATGTTGAAGACCTCGAGGTGGCCTGTGACTCTAGGTGGGAGCTCCGTGTCAAGGAGACGAGCCATCCCAGACCTCACCGTTGCTCACGTCTTTAACGAGGAGACGCCTTGTCTTTCTGCTCTTCTTTTCCAGGTGTTCGTTCAGATTCCCCCCTCGCAGTGGCTTCATGACCACAGGTGTGTGTACCTCCCTACAGCGAGCGCAAGTCCAAGCCACGCCTGCATACAATGCATGGAAGAGGCTACGGGCTCCCCGGTAGGGGACAGTGGCTGATACAATTTAGGAGCCAAGAGGCCACAGTTTAATTGCAACTTCTGCTGTTTCACCACTTGGATGACTTTGGTCCAGACCTCAACATTTCTTTCTGTAAAGAAGAAGAGTAATAGCAAATGGGTATGAACTGATCAACACCTAAGTGGACATATAGGAATCACATCTATAGGGTGTCGGGCAGGTGGAGGGGAGGGCATGGGTATATACACACATAATGAGTGCAATGCACACCAACTGGGGGATGGACACGCTTGAAGCTTTGACTCTAGGTGGGGGGGGGGGCGCGCAAAGGCAATATACTTAACATTTGTACCCCCATAATATACTGAAAAAAAAAAAATATATATATATATATACCAAAAAAAGGGTAGTAATCCCTATCCACCCACGTCACAAAATCTGAAGGCTCCAGAAAGATGACAAGTGTGTGTGCAGGGAATTGCAAATTACAAAGCGCTATACAACTCTGCAAGGACCATGAACAACTTAGCCCTGTATTCCCTACCTGTCAGAGCTTCCATTTGCTTATTATGGATATTTTTTTGTGTGTGTCTTTTCACCTTTTACTTTAATATACAATAATATATGGCAAAACACATAAATTAGAACAAGGTAGGCAGAAAGAAGAGGGGACGTTATTCATGTTCTCGCCACCGTGAATAAAACCCACTGACACCGGGTGCATGTATAGAGATCTAAGCCAGTGCTTCTCAAGTGGGGGCAGTTTGTGCCTCCATTCCCTTCCCCCCAGGTGACATTTGACAATTTCTGGAAACGTTTTTTCTTTTTTTTGGGGTGGTTCACAATTCAGCGGGAGTTTGGTGGGGGTGCTACTGCCATCTAGTGACAGAGAATGCTGCTAAACATCCTACAGTTCACAGGGTGGCCCCTGCAAGGAAGACTCATTCAGCCCAAAATGTCAATAGTGCCAAGATTGAGAAACCCTCATCTAAACATACACGCACATACGTGTCTCTACTATCACCTACAGCATTAATGCCAGAATGGCGTTCTAAAATGCCTTTTGCCAAACCATGCTAGGTGAAACGGCATTCCCCAAATCTCACTTTTAACCAATGTTTGCTACTGTTGTAACAGCAAACATGCAACGTGCAAAGGAAGTTTAATACTGAAATTACAAAATGTTTCTTTGCATACATTTAGTGGAGGAGGTGTTAGTCTTCTGGTTTTTTCTATAACTGCAGGCAGCTGCTAAGGTCACAGGGAAGAGGGGAGATGTCATGGCTTTTGCTCAAGCAGATTTAGGAGTGCTCCTCGTCATTTACTCCGACAACATGTATTTCTCGACACTTCAGTGAGGTCACCCAGAGGCCATGACTATTATGGGGACATTATTAAAGTAGAAATATTATTGTGGGTGACAATTTATTTTTTGCTTTTCTTATGAGTAAGTAGTTATAGAGTTAAGAAAATAAATAGGTCATTATTTTGAATTCTCTTTAATGAAATTAAATATTACTTTTTACGAAGCTAAGAAATTAAATATCAGAACTCCACCAAAATAAGCTTAATATATATAAGTTGACAGAAATGGAAAGAGGTCAAATTGGAAAGTCGTTCCACAATTTTTGAACCTAAAGAACATTGTAAAAAAAAAAAAAACACATACCAGTTATATGAGACCATAACCAAAATCCGATCTACCATCTTATTTTCACTTAGCAATATATAGTACACATCTTGTTGTGTCCATAAATAGAACTCTATACACTACTTTTAACAGCATAGAAATATTTCATTGTATGTATGTTTATAATTTATTTAATCAATCCCCTACTATGAAACAATGCCACTCTGAACATCTTGACTGTTCAGTCCTTATGTACATTTGAAGTATATAGTTAAATTGGTAGAAGTCAGATTAGAAAGCAAGGATTCACATGGCAAGTTGTCCTCCCAAAGATTTATTTATTATTCATTTATTTATTTATTTGAGACAGAGTCTCACTCTGTTGCCTGGGCTAGAGCGCTGTGGCATTAGCCTAGCTCACAGCAACCTCCAACTCCTGGGCTCAAGCGATCCTCCTGCCTCTGCCTCCCTAGTAGCTGGGACTACAGGCATGCGCCACCACATCCAGGTAATTTTTGTTTCTATATATTTTTAGTTGTCCAGCTAATTTCTTTCTATTTTTAGTAGAGATGGGATCTCGCTCTTGCTCAGGCTGGTCTCGAACTCCTGAGCACAAACGATCCTCCCACCTCGACCTCCCAGAGTGCTAGGATTATAGGCATGAGCCACCACGCCCGGCCCCAAAGATTTACTGAAAAGGTGAAATTCAAGGTCATCTTAATATTTGCCATTTTACCTTCTCTAACAATCTGCTTCTATTCCTAAAAGTAGCACCCATTGCCTTCCTGGTAAGCTTGATTTTTTTTTTTTTCCAGTAGCACGGACTATTCCATGCCACAGCCTGTCCAAATTGCCAAAATTAAATTGACTTCTAGATGTAGATTTAATCAATTGATCACTGATCACTGAATTACCATTCAGGTGAAAGCTCACGAAGACAGATCCATAGCAAATCTGATTCAGCCATGAGGGGAACCCTAATTAGCAATCGCTCATTCCTTTACGCTAACCTTTAACTTCATCCAATTGCCCATGTGTCAATTCAATTAACATCTGTAATTAATTTTTTAAATATGGTTCCCAAGCACCACGTACAGGCCCCTTCTTTCTGATGAGCTCTCAGCAAACACTCACAAAGACAGGCATTACAAGAAATTTCAGGCCTTTCTATCGTATCCCCTTGGGCCTTTATTTTTCTTCTGAGACCTGCTCTGCTGTACTGGAAGACATTGGAAATGGCTGACCAACTCAATCCCAAGGTCCTCGGTTGGGTTCGGGGGGAGGGGAAAGATTCAGAAATAACTATATTGAGTTTTTTTTAAAAAAATCATTCCAGAAGATTGTGTTGGTGCCTGAACATATGGGCCATTTACACAGTGCACAAAATATTTTTAACCACGTAGAAGGAATTCTCTAAATGTAAAGAGGTCTCCATGTTTTAGTAATACAGACACAATGCCATGGTGCTACAGTTCTTCTCTCTGGCCACTAGGGTTCCATTCTCTGCTCCAAGACAGAATTGGCTAAACGGGACCTCTAGCCTATAATACCTCCTTCTAATTGTGAATTTATTCTTTCCCTCCTTGCTGGCAATTTTTACTTTTCCAGCTTGGCACATAGAATCTTGCAAGTCTCCCTGGAAAGTGACTCATATTTAAATATGAATGGGGCAGCTGGCTTCTGTTATCTTAAAGGGTTACATTATGTCATTGCATTTTCAACTGGGGTAAAAGCAAACTTTACTCTTTCCACACATCAATTCCAGTAATATATATTTCTATGAGATCACCGGGACTTATAAAGTGTCTGAAATTTTTCCAGCTTTAAAAATTAAGACCAAGGTACTGTTTCTTAATAATTCGGCAACAGCAACAACGACAACAGAAAAATCCTTTCATTTCCTGTCATATTGTTTGGGATTTATGCCTTAAAAAATTACAGTGATGATGACAATAACCACAACAAGGATACTAACGTGCTTTGACCATTTCCCATATACCAGGCACTGTGCCGACAGTCTTACAAGTTGTCCCCATCACAGTCTAAAGAAAGAGATATTCTTAGTGTTTCCATCATTCAGATGAAGACGCCAAAGGCTTGGAGGGGACACATGGCAGGGTTTGAAAGTCACCAGTTTTAACTCCAAAGGCTAAACCATCAGTGGTTGTGGTACACACTCGTCCACACATCTCAGTAGACAATCTTAGACAATCTTTTAAGGCTCTAGGAAGCAAATTTTGAACTTCTCCTCTGGGAAGCCTTTCCTGGCCACCCAAGGTAAGGTGAGGAAGCTAGGTGAGATGTCCTGAATTTCTCCAAGCATCGCCTCTATTAGAACAGGCAACGTGCTCTATTTTAACATGGTGACTGCTTGCTCCCACAATGCACTGGCAGCTCCTGCACGGCACAAACTTAATCACTTCTAACAGTACCCAGTTACCTGGTAAGCACGCTGTAAGTGTCTGATCAAAGAACAAGCAGCTGAACAAATGAGTTATGTCTCTTTTATCTTAGACGTTATGTCTCTTTGATCTTTTATCTTGGAAAATATAGCAGCAAAGTGAAATCGTCAGTGCTATATTCCTCTTCTATTCTCACATCGTCCGTCCTCCACCATGCAATTTGCCCCATTGGAAAACCAGCCCCAATCCTGCTTCCTTCCAAAGAGCAGTGGGTGCTGGAGTCAGATTGCCTGGGTTAGAATCCTGGCTGTGTCACGTCCCTGGTGTAGATATAGGGCTTAAGCCTCTTGCCTCCGATTTCCTAGCTGTGAAATGGGTTATATAACAACACCTAATCCATCCTACAGGGCTGTGATGTGCATTGTGCATTCAACAACACAATGCAGGCACTGTGATTAGAATACAGCCTGACACGTAAGAAGAAGTTAGTAAAGGTAAGCGTTGTGGTAGCATTAATAGTTGTAGGTAAAGTAGCGATAGTATTAGTAGTAATAATATTCTCTAAAAAAATTGATCATGAAGAATAAAGAAGGGAAAATTAAATCCCTTTCTCAAACTTTATATTGTTATTTGGTGCTGTTGCTATAAAAGGCATAAGTTCCTCATCAAAAACAGAATCAAATCTTTTTTAGGTACTCGATAATAATTTTTAAAGGCTACAAAATGTTGATTCTTGTTTGCCAAGGACTATGCTAAGCATTTATGTGCATTAAGTAATTTATTTATTTATTTATTTTTATTTTTTTTTTTTTTGAGACAGAGTCTCACTTTATTGCCCAGGCTAGAGTGAGTGCCGTGGCGTCAGCCCAGCTCACAGCAACCTCAAACTCCTGGGCTCAAGCGATCCTCCTGCCTCAGCCTCCCGAGTAGCTGGGACTACAGGCATGCGCCACCATGCCCAGCTAATTTTTTTCTATATATATTAGTTGGCCAATTAATTTCTTTCTATTTATAGTAGAGACGGGGTCTCGCTCTTGCTCAGGCTGGTCTCAAACTCCTGAGCTCAAACGATCCGCCCACCTCCGCCTCCCAGACAGCTAGGATGACAGGCTTGAGCCACCGCGCCCGGCCTGCATTAAGTAATTTAATCTTCATGACAACCTTGTAAGGTAAGTCCTAATTAACTTCACTTACAGATGAGGAAACAGAGTTTCAGAGAGGTTCAGTCACCTGCCCAGGACCACACAGCATAGCTAGTAAGTTATGGCATTGGGATATGAACCTTAATTTGTTTATTTACTCAAAATAGCCTGTCCCTTCCACTAGACCAAAAGCACTAAGAGGCAAGAAAGCACATCTGTTCTGTTCATCACTGGCTGATAGCCTGTAGCTCAGTGTGTATCTGGCAATAGGGAATTCTAGAATGTGTGAAAATAAATGAATGAAGAAATGGACGAATAAATTCAGAGCCTAAACTCTAACAAAAATGTGTCTCTTACTTATCTGAAATGCATGGCATTTTTGTATAAAACACTGCTATGATTTGAACGTGTCCCTCATAATCCGTGTGTTGACAACTTAGTCCCCAATGCACCAGCATTGGGAGGTGAGGCCCAATGGGAGGTGTTTAGGTCAGGAAGCCTCCACCTTCATAAATAGATTAATGCCCCTGTTAAAAGGACTTCTGCTCTTCTGCCGTGTGAGGAGGCAGTAGGAAGGCCCACACCAGATGCCGGCACCTTGATCTTGGACTTCCCAGCCTCCAGAACCGTGAGAGAGAATACATTCCTGTTCTTCATAAATAGCCCAGTCTCAGCTATTCTGCTATAGCAGCACGAACGGACTAAGACACACATCACTGGCAAAATTACTCAAATAATAATTACATAATAATAATAATACCTGCCATTTATTGAATGCCTACTATCTTCAGCCGCCTGGAGAAGTTATATAGCACCATGGTTTTGTCCTTGGTTCATTCATTCATTTACTCAACAAATACTTACTGAGTGCCTACTACACATCATACTTGATCATTTTTTTTTTTTTTGAGACAGAGTCTCACTTTATGCCCCGGCTAGAGTCCTGGGCTCAAGTGATCCTACTGCCTCAGCCTCTCGAGTAGCTGGGACTACAGGCATGCGCCACCATGCCCGGCTAATTTTTTCTATATATATTAGTTGGCCAATTAATTTCTTTCTATTTATAGTAGAGACGGGGTCTCGCTCTTGCTCAGGCTGGTTTCGAACTCCTGACCTCGAGCGATCTGCCCGCCTCAGCCTCCTAGAGTGCTAGGATTACAGGCATGAGCCACCGTGCCCGGCCGTTGATCACTTTTTTAAAGAGCCCAAAAAGAGGCACCAAATAAAATAAATGGCAGTAACTGCCGTTGCTGTTGATTATCTTTCTGTGCACAGTAAGCAGGAAAACAGTCCTCCAAAGATATCCACATCGAAATCCCTGGAGCCTATAAATATGTGACTTTGCGGGGACTTTGAGGATGTAACTAAGGTTGAGGACGCTGAGATAGGGGATTAGCCTGGTTACATAGTCATATGAGTCCCTAAAAGAGCCTTTTTTCTGCTGAGGTCAAGGGTAGAGGAAGCCATGACCAAGGAAGGGAGCCAGAGGGCTGAACATGGCTGGCTTTGATGATGTAAGAAGGGGCCATGTGCCAAAGAATGTGGACAGCCTCCAGAAACTGAAAAAGACAAAGAAATAAATAATGCCCTAGACCTCCAGAAAGGAATGTAGCCCTGCCAACACCTTGACGTTGCCCAGTGAGACCCAGAACTCCACAATAATAAACTTGCATCTTGAAGCTGCTGAGTTTGCAATCGTTTGTTACAATACAATAGCGGTAGAAAAGTAATACAAGGTGCAAGGGCAAAAGAAACAGGATTCTCAGGCTTCCAAATAATAAGAAAATTGATTTCTAAAAAGTATTTGAAGGGCAAGAATTAACTTTTATGCCTAAAAGTTGGAAACTATAATGTAGTGAATAATAAAGCAAATATTAGTATTGGATACACTTGGTACCAGCTGCAAAAATACCCAGTACGTGTATCACGTTGCAAATCTTCCAAAATCAATACACAGCATTAGTGGATTAAAGTGATTTCCCTTCCCACTTGGGGTAGAGGGTCATTCCTAGTAACCAATCAGCAGAAGTCCAAACTGCTCCGCAAGAAGATCTGCATCAATCACTTGATTTTCATTTTTTAACTTTAAATATTTTCATTGGTCACATTCATCTATAAATTTGTACTTTCAAAATAATGTGTTTTCCATTGAGATCATTTCATCCACTGAGAGGAAAAAGAAAAAGAAAAGGATTGGAGTTGTGCCAAAGGAGAAAAAAATTAATTTTCTTGCAGTGGAGGATCTCGTTAAAGTGAAACATCTTTCCCAAGAAATGGGTGCTAACACAACACAACATAATACTAATAAAGGCCTTTCATAATATTTTTTCTAAAGATTACTTGCATTTTAAAAATTGCCTTTTATATCACCCCCCAAGTGACACTTAAAAAGATAAATCTCCTCTAACAGTTACTTTTTCCTTGCATTTCTGGTGAACTTATATATGCTTTTGTGAAGTTATCTTTAATCAAGGAAACTTACCAAGAGAAAAGATCATTTACAGTTAAAAGGAATAATTTGTATGATTTAAAAAAGAGCTAATAAAGCCCCAGATTTTCCCAAGGTAATACACGTGCATCAAAGGCCCCGTATTTGTGCTTAACAACTGGGGGGGGGGAAGTAATCGGTTTAATATTTCACAAACAATAGATTCATTTTATGTGCATTTAATACATGCGATTTTAAATCCAAGCTTCTAAATATTCACTAGTCACTTCATTTTGTAATGAGAAATGAACGCATCATGCTTTTGGACGTTGAGGTGGGGAGGTGGGGAGAGAAGTATGTACATTTTTAAGAAAATATGTCTCTACTTTCCCCTCCCCAAAGAAGAAGGGGAGTGGATAAAGAAAATGTTAATGGTGCCAGGGTGTTGGACTGTTGGTGAGCAGGTGTGTGCTATTGAATGGGCCTCTAGTGAATTGGAAGCTTTTAAAAGAGATTGATTCTCTTGCTTAACTAATTATTTCAAACATGCTTTTAAAGGTATTAATTACTTGTGGAAAAGAGTCTCCATTTGCTTCTAAATTGTTTCTTTGGGTGATTCTTTGCTTGCAAAAAATGTCTGGGGTAAAAGTGAACATTCTGTCAGCATAATTTTAAATGAACTATTTAAAATATACTAAATAAATTATATTAAATAAAATAGTTTAAATAGTATATTTTAAGGTTTATTTAAAAATCATATAAACTATGTTTAAATTTAATTTAAAGTTTTATAAAACATATTTAAAATTATATAACATGTTTAAAATGATTTGCTTTATATATAAAAAATTATATATTTTATATGTTAACTATTTATATTTTATTTATTTAATATATACATATATGTCAGTGCTAGATTGAATAGTCCACAAAAAAGCTTCCCATTTTTGTTTCCTTTGTGTATGTGTATGGATGTGTGTGTTACGCAGTGATCTGGAAAGTTCTACTGCTTAGTTTGTCTTGCAGATCGTGTAAATTATAATTGGTATCTTCACTGCTTTCAATATCTGTTCTCAATGCCACAAAGTTGTTGATTCAGTGATTTTTCAGTTTGATCTGCTGAAGGTATTTAAATCTACATCAAAAATGTATGTGTGGTTGGCCCAAAACATTTTTAAATACAGTGAATTTAACATTAATCAGGGTAGACACCCCTGTAACCATCAGAACGTTAAGCACAATTGCATATTGCCTGTGACTTAATTCTTGAGTTTTAGCTGCCTAAGATGTCCAGGTTTACCTGAAAAAATGTTGGGTAGCTTCCCCCCAATGCAGGCACAGTAAATTCTCATTGTGCACCAAGAACAATTTCAACAGTCCAGTGACAAGAGGCCATTTTGCCAATTTGCTATCCAGAACTCAGATTAATGAATCACAGACAGCAGAATAAAGAAACTTAATACTCTTGGCATTAATTAGTACACTAAGGGTTGGTCATTTTAAATGTTCCTTGGTAATGCCATAATGTAACAAAAAACACATTTAAAAAAAAAAAAAAACCCACAGACACCTTGATGTTTGAGCAACTACTTTATTTTAACCCGGCATCTGCCAAAATTTGTAGGAATATCTTCCCTGTGCCAAGATTTATATATATATTGCTGCATAAACATTTCGAAACAAAAAAAGAATACCTAAAAAAAAGTAATTGGATCAATTTTACTCACTCTAACTTTTGTTAGACTTTTAATAATACTACAGCCATCCACCACACCAATCCAGAGTTTTAAAAGCTTCACTGCTCATGTAAAATATGTAGACAAAATGGGAAAAAAAATCTACATCAAAAACGCATCCTTGGCCCCAACACATTTTAATACATTGGATGAATATCTAATTGTTAAAACCAACACAAAAGAGTGAATCTTTTCTCTCCATGTTCCCAACAGGATAATGCAGTCTAACAGTTTATAAACACAAGGCAGGAATTAAAATTAAAAACTACCCCAGGTCAGAAATGATATCACTTTATAATTAGAGAAAAAAACTACTAGTACCCAGCGGAGATTAAGGAGATGGTTTCTGAAAATGTACATAAGAGCGACAAAAATAAACAACTTCCACAGTCTGGTGGCACAATTCTGTTCCCTTGTGATAGAAACACAGAAAGGAGTCTCTAACAAGCTCCAAAAATATGTGTACGTGTATTTTAAGTAAAATTTAGCTTTCCGGCCAACTACATTTTTTTTTTCTGCTGGAAATAATGAACTAACGTAAAAATGATATAAGGATGTGTGTAAAAAGGACATTTAAGTGAAACAGGTTGAAGGACTCCATAAATTTACTGAAGATTAAATTAAAGCCGGACATGTAAGATCTAGAGATAAAACAATTTGGGGTGGTTTTGGCTGGAGGATGCTTTGGGCTTTGTCACAAACCAGGTTTGCATAACTAATGAGTGGTAGGATCATCCCTAGGTCTGAAACGGGAGTCCCAAGCAGCCCCCTGTAATACATAAATGCTCAGAACTCATTACTTTTGATTTGCCTTGTTCTTGACCTAAATACAATAGAAATTCTTCCTTGGGGTGCATGACATACATGAAAAAGTACAACTTCTTTTTAAAACGCCATTAGAATATTTTATTGTGTGTGGACATACACTCTTGTTACTCCTAAATGCTATTCTATTGAGTACAGTTTATATTCACTGGCAAAGAGAACTCTCTGGGGAAGCCGGAGAGGGAATGCAATTTCTAGTAATAACAGCTCACAACAGTGAATACTCTCCACTTATCCCCACAATTTCCAGCTATTTTGGACTCCTTTCTGAATTAACCTTTCATATCAAAAGGAGCAATTCTGCACACTAGAGACTCCGGGACAATTTCATGCATAATTTATTCACTCAGTTCAACATTAAACGCACAGTCCTTGACTTTGTCAAGGTGGATTCTGTTGGCAGACTTCACAAGCAGCAAAACAGGAGAAACGAGATCTACGACTCAACCTCTTCACCTCTTCTGTCTGGTGAGAAATGGCTGGTGGGGAGCAGAGGAGAGAGAAAAATAAGGCGAGATTCTAGTACAGTGTGTTGTCATCTGTAGAATCTCTAGCAAGCACAGAGTATTTTCACATATATTTGAGAGACACAGTAGTCTCTCAAAGGTGTTTTTTTTTAAAAAAAAAAGTCAAAAAAAAAAATTTAAAAAGAAGCTTGAATTCTGTTTCACCAAAAGTCTGGTGCAATTCACTGCCTTCCCGGCAACGCCACCATGGGTGGAAAAACAATGCCTTTATCCTGGACTGCTTGGTAGGCACTGTGGGAAGAAATTCCTCCAAGCTGTTATTCAAACAGACCCACACATTAGCTTGAGATCACATGAGAAGGGCTCATTTTGGAAATCTGAATAATAGATTTCCAGCGAGATCCCAAATCCCAGACTGGCCTTCAAGGACACAGACATTCATTTTCTCTTCCTAAACTGCTCTTGTGAAGCCCCCAATGAGGGTTATGCAAAACCGCTTGTAGAAATGGAATGCCACGAAACTGATCTTTGGCCTTTTCAGCCTCGGATGAAACTCGGGGTACACAGGGGGTCCATTTTCCCTCCTTCAAAAAGGCGACCTCATTCAAAGCCATCGAATCCAACACCAGAGTCCAACTATTGTCAGGGTCAAAGTGCACGTACTACTCTGTTTCTCAGTCTCATAGATTACAAACAATTTTTGTTCATCATGTAATGGCAAGGTTTTCTTTTTTTTCCCTATTAACGATGACTGTGTTAGCTTCCTATTATACTATAAATATCGTCATCTCTCGTATCCCTGGAGGATTGGTTCCAGGAAACCAAACTCCAAGGATGCTCCAGTCCCTGATATACAGTGGCATCCTCTTTGACTATGACATCCTCCTGTACACTTTAATTCATCTCTAGATGATTCCTTTTCACACCTAATACAGTGTAAATGCCATGCATGTAGTTGTTCTACTCTATGGGTTTTCATTTTGATTTTTTTTATTGTTAATGTCATTTTGTTTGTTTGGGGTTTTTTCCCCAAAATATTTTCGATGCATGGCAGCTTGCATCCGTGGATGGGGAACCCACAGACACAGAGGACTGACGGCAATAAACACACGCCAGCAACGTTACCAAGGGCTTGACAAGCGTTATTGAGTTTATCCCACCTGACATTGCATGAGATCATTATTAACGTGCTGCAGATGAAGAAACTGAGACCCAGGGATCCTAATTGCTATGCAGACCACCTCTCTCTTGCAGGCCTCCATTTCCCTTGAAAGGCAAAATTGCGAAACTAAAGCAATAATTAAATTTTAACATAGGGACCGACATTATGTGATTTCCCTAAACACATTAGACAAAGTGATTTGGTCCTTAAGTTTCACACTTGCCCTTTAAAAAATATTACATTCCTGCAGCAGCCACAGCCCGCTTTCCAAACCTGCGGATGATATGAGGCCTAGGGGTATACACGGAGACGTCTTTGGAAATTCCACAAATGCCAGAACGTTCCACACAGGACATTTTGGCAAAGGTCTTTAAATCTAAACTTTCTTCGCCAGCCGCCCCCAAAGCCTAGTTTAGAAGAAGCCTATGCACATAAATTGGAGCCCTACCCAAACTGAGCCTAACTTTTATAATTTGCCTTTAAATTTACTGCAAGACCATGAAAATTAAATGCCTCTGGTACCGTCAAAGTAGCTCACTGAGAGTATAGCAGTCGTCCTCAGTTACCGTTCATTCAGCAGCCTTTTTATTACCTCGAGACATTTTCTGGATTTGGACCAAGTCATTGAAACCTGTGAAAACTCAGAGGTACAGCAGGTTTTCGGTTTATGACCTTTTCAACCCCAGAGACATTGATTTGCATCCTGATTATGGCATATCAAAATGGAGTTTAGAAGCCTCATTTTGCCCTAGATTCCATTTACACCTGTCCTCTCCACCCAACCCCTGTCCCTCTCCACCCTGGCCCCCAAGCCACCACGCAATTTGGGATGATTGGCAGGTGGTAGGGACAGCGCAAGGCTTGTTGGACACACTGAGCCCTCCTGCCTGGAGTCCTCAAACACTCCTACCTCTCCTCTCTCTTGTGTATTCCCAAGGACAATAAAAGCCCACAGCCTAGGCTGGTGGCTCATACCTATAATCGTAGCACTTTGGGAGGCCAAGGCGGGCGGATCATTTGAGCTCAGGAGCTCAAGACCACCCTGAGCAAGAATGAGACCCCGTCTCTACTACAAATAGAAAGAAATTAGCTGGACAACTAAAAATATATAGAAAAACTTAGCCGGGCATGGTGGTACATGCCTATAGTCCCAGCTACCTGGGAGGCTGAGGCAGGAGGATCACTTGAGCCCAGGAGTTTGAGGTTGCTGTGAGCTAGGCTGATGTCATAGCATTCTAGTCCGGGCAATAGAGTAAGACTCTGTCTCAAAAAAAAAAAAAAAATGCCCATAGGTAGCATTGACCTACGACTTTAGACCCTAGAGCAAGATCTCATGTTTCCAGAGTGACAACCAAATCACAAAACTTCTATAATTCTATTTAGCAGAAGCTAAACAGTATCCCAGTCTGCTGTTCTCTACAGACAATGGAATGTGTCCGGCTTTGCTTCCTGATATAAACTTAGGTCAGCTCCTTTGCTTCCCAATCTGGTGACCTTGGGCGTGTGTCATTACCTGTCTGCACCTTAGTTTCCACGTTAGAAAACAGGTTGACTAACATATGCTTTAGACAATTCTGAAAATTTAACCTGATAATGATTTTAAATTGTTTAACCCACTGCCTGGCATAGAAAGGTTCCATATTCACAGTTGATATTTATCTACTTTCCGTGCATGGTATCAATTTTAATTTTAATCACCACAACACGTCTTTGAAGTGGTTACTGTAATATTTATCGTACATATGTGGGCCCCAAACCCAAAATTTAAGTTACATGAGTAAATGCAACTCAGCTGGTAAGTGGGGAGCTTGAATTTGAACATGTGTCACTTTGATTTTAAAACCCAGAGGGTTGAAATCACCATGCCCCGTTGCCATACTAATAAATGAGTGCTAAACGGGGCTTTGCAAAAACTGACAAAGTACTGAGGAGGAAATTGCGAAGGGCGGTAAACTTAGTTTGCAACCAAAATAAATTTAATTCGCCACTGTTTGTTTCTGCAGCATTCTCCAAGAAGCACTTCATAAAAGGACTGTCTAAATGTATGCTCCCAACATTTCCTTTCCCTGCCGGTGCGCTCAGCTGCTGCAAGAACCACTGCTAAAGGTTTGCACCTGTGATCATTGCAGAAGTCTTGTCCTCGGCTAATGGGAGCCACCACCCCTGAGATAGGACTACTAACAGGTGCATTAGAATTCGCCAGGGGAACAAAATCAACAGAATGCACATGCATGTGTGCGCATGCATGTGTGTGTGCATGCATGCATGCATGTACATGCATGCACGTGTGTGTATGTGCCCCTGTGTGCATGCATGTGTGTGTGTGCATGCGTGTGCGCATGTTTGTGTGTGTGTGTAAAGAGATTTATTATAAGGAATTGGGTCCCACGGTTGCAATTATGAGACTTACAAATCTAAATCTTCAGTGTGGGCCAACAAGAGACCCAGGAGAGCTGCTGGTGCAGATGAAGTCCAAGTACAGTCTGCAGGAGAATTCCTTCTTGCTCGAGGAGGCCAGTATTTTTGTTCATTCAGGTCTTCAACAGACTGAGTGAGGCCCACTCCAATGATGGAGGGCAATTTGCTTTGCTCAAAGTCCACCAATTTAAATGTAAACTTCATCCCAAATCACTCTCTAAGTTGGCACATAAAATTAGTCATCACGTGCCAGGTGCCGTGGCTCACACCTGTAATCCTAGCACTCTGGGAGGTCGAGGCAGGAGGATCGCTCAAGGTCAGGAGTTCGAAACCAGCCTGAGCAAGAGCGAGACCGCCATCTCTACTAAAAATGGAAACAAATTAATTGGCCAACTAAAAATATATAGAAAAAATTAGACCAGCATGGTGGTGCATGCCTGTAGTCCCAGCTACTTGGGAGGCTGAGACAGCAGGATCGCTTGAGCCCAGGAGTTTGAGGTTGCTGTGAGCTAGGCTGACGCCACAGCACTCTAACCCAGGCAACAGAGTGAGACTCTGTCTCAAATAAAAAAAAATAAATTAGTCATCACAGGAGGTTCCCAGCCCCTCCCCATTCAGTTAGCCAATGACTAAACAAGATTCAAATTGCCTGAACAGAATAAGCCAGTGATGTTTAGGCCCCAAATTCCTCCCATATTTATGGTTCAGATGGAGGGTTGACCTTAAGTGCAATCGCGCCTTTCCTTGGCCTCTTCCCCTTCCCTGTTCTGCTTCTCTCTTTCTCTCTCTCCCTCTCTCTCTGTCTCCCTCTCTCTGTCTCAGGTTTGTCACAGTAGCTGTCAATCAATACACCATGACCAAATCCCTGCCTCAGGCTCTGCTTCCAAGGTAACCTATCCGGGACACTCCCTATTAGATCCTGACTAGCTCCTTTTTTTTATTTTTATTTTTTTTATTTTAGCGTATTTTGGGGGTACAAGTGTCAAGGTTACATATATTGCCC
>VSMD01104903.1:0-12496 GCA_008750895.1 Mirza zaza
TTACTTTAGCTTAAAACCGTCCTGGTGAAAACTCGATCCCCAGGAAGATGACATTAGAAGACTGTTAACAGTATCCCATTTTCTACGAAAAAGGATTTGGAACGGATTAGAATTTAATGATCCTGGGAGGGAGGGGCGCCGGGGCCTGGGAGTTGAAGGAAGTGAAAGGATCCACCGTCCAAATGCCTTCCGGAAAAATCCGTCAGAATGTGGAGGCCTGAAGGCAATCCGGTCGATTTGCATTCTGCGCTGCTGGCCGGGGGCTGCTGTCCTCCCGAGGGTGACTCACCCTCCCCTCCTGTCCCCACCCCCAGTAAGGACGAGGCCCGGCTTGGGTCGGGCTCCCGTGGGTGCCGCCTCCGGCAAAGGCCAGGAGGGACCCACCCTGGTCACTGTCGAGCGCCGCCGGGTGACAGCACAGCAGGGCTCTGCGGGGTGGAGTTCGGCGGGGTGGGGTCCGTGAGCGAGTGTGGCCCCCCAGGTGGTAGGGAGGAGGGTCTTAGGGGCTGGTGGGCTCCCTGTGCCCCTCTCTGGCCACCCCGAAGCGGAGGTTCCCAATCCGCAGCTGAGGGCCTGCAGGGACAGACACACAGTTCCATTTTATGTAGGGTTTCGAACTCAGAAGACGTTTCACGCGTATCATCTTGCTTAAGCTGCAAGTTCAGCGCGCCAGGGGCGGCGTCTCCGGGCTGGCCGGTGGGGACACCTGGGCTCCCGGCTGGTGCACCGACAGCCGTCACGTTGTCTCCTCACCTGGCAACATGACTAAGCAGCACCAAGCCGGACTCTCCAGAACCGAGCAACCAGCCCAGAGAGCCACACACTACGCATTTCAGGACCTTTCCTCGCTGGTGGTCGTGGAGCATCTTGTTCTCACGGTCACACCCGTCCCGATGGTGTTTGTCACATCCGCCCTCTCGGAAGCGTCCCGGGGTTCTGAGTTCCCCGATCTGCAGTTCTCCCGAGGGCCGGTCACAGCGCGGCCACCGTTTTCTCCCAGGCTCCACGGCTCTCGACTTGGGCTTTACAATAAGAAGCCCCTGGGGCTTTCAGGAAATGCTTAGGCCCCTACAGCCCGCCCAGGCTGCTGCGGATTTATTCGATCAGGGGAGGCCCAGGCCTTGGTATTTAAGAAAATTTCTGGGCCGGGCGCGGTATCTCACGCCTGTCATCCCGGCACTCTGGGAGGCCGAGGCGGGTGGATCAGTCAAGCTCAGGAGTTGGAAACCAGCCTGAGCAAGAGCGAGACCCCCGTCTCTACTAAAAATAGAAGGAAATTAATTGGCCAAGTAAAAATATATAGAAAAAATTAGCCGGGCATGGTGGCGCACGCCTGTAGTCCCAGCTACTCGGGAGGCTGAGGCAGGAGGATCGCTTGAAACCGGGAGTTTGAGGTTGCTGTGAGCGAGGCTGACGCCACGGCGCTCTAATCCGGGCAACAGAGTGAGACTCTGTCTCAAGGAAAAAAAAAAAAGAAATTTTC
Source organism: Mirza zaza (assembly GCA_008750895.1). Taxonomy (NCBI): domain Eukaryota; kingdom Metazoa; phylum Chordata; class Mammalia; order Primates; family Cheirogaleidae; genus Mirza; species Mirza zaza. The sequence continues at coordinate 1,484 of VSMD01104903.1, forward strand.
TGGATGATCCTAACGTGCAGACAAGAATAAAAGCCACTGTGGCAGGGGTAGTTGATGTCACCGCGGGTCCTCAGTCGAGTCCCTTTCACCTGTAAGTTGCAGGGGCCGCGTAGCCTGGCGTCCGTCACACTCGAGCTACACTTGAGGCTTCGCGAGCACCGCGGCGACAACGGCGACCATTTGTGGGCCATCTGGCGGGAGCCGCTCCGTGCGCCGACGGTTTACGTGGAATCTCAGCTACGGCCGCAAACCCGGCAAGTCACCCTCGTCGTCCTGCTCGCTTCACAGCGAGGGGCACGGGACCCCGCGAGTCTGAGCCGCTGCCTCGAGCTCTCTCACTCCTGCTCGGCTGTCCGAACGGACCGCAAGGCTGCGGTTCGGCCCGCGGTCGCGCTGCGCCGCGGCTTTGCTTGCGTGGACCTGCCTTGAGCTCAGCTCGCCCGGAACGGGCAGGCTGGGCTGGAAGCGGGTTCCTCGGGGCCGACCAGACTCCCCAGTGGGGACTGTACGTCCTCACGTCCTCCCTCCCTGCCCGCCGCGTGGCCGTGGACCCCGCCGAACATCAGGGCACGGAGCAGGGCGCAGGGAGGGGCGCCGTGCTCCGCGGGGACGGGTTTTGCATTGGCAGGACGGGGAGCTCTGGAGCTCGCTGCCGCCGACCCGCACACTCGGGAGTGGCCAAGACCGTGCGTTTCACACGTGTTTCCTACCACCATAAAAAGAACTTACAAGCAACTGCTGACACCAGCCCCTGCCGCTTTCGGAGGTGTCTCTTAGCATCAGAGGTACTGGGGCAGATGAAGGGTCGAACCAGGGGTCCTCGAACTTTTTAAACAGGGGGGGCCAGCTCACTGTCTGTCAGGCCGGTGGAGCGTGCGCACTGTGGGCCCGGGACGAGCCGGCCGCTAAGCAGGACAGGCAGCGGGTAGCAAAAACTCCCGGAGGGCCAGATAAATGTGCTAGGCGGGCGGCATGTGGCCCGAGGGCCGCAGTTTGAGGACGCCTGGGTTGAACACAGAGTCCCCAGAAACCCCGCATAATAAATTGAATTTAATTGGCCTTTTAGTCTGGAATAACTGAGTCCTCAGTGCATCTTCAGGAGGTTTCACTGCATTGTCAGGACAAACTTAACAAGGACGCTCAGTGTTTGCTGTGCCCGCCGGCCATGCACGGAGATCCTGGGAGAAGCAAAGGGCTGCCCCCCATCGCCCCGTCAGCTCCGCACGTCCACTCTCTTGTCCAGGTGTGATGCCTGCGTCCCGTGTCCTGCTGTCTCCTGCACGTGCGACGCGAGGCCTCCCCCCTCCGCGTGCCAGGTTCCCTGCAGGCAGCTATTTCCGGCCGGTCTCTGCCCACCTGCGGAGCGACAGGTGTGGGTGATCTGAGGCTGCACCTGCGTCGTCGTGGATCTGGTGTTGGAGTGGCGCGGGCAGCGCTCAGACTGCACGCTGTAAAGTGCCGTCTCTGCCCGTCCCGGCTCCCGCCCTCGCCACAGCGGCCACTGGCGATTAACGGGCCTATTGCAACTTGCAAAGCACAGAGTGCTCGTGGGTTTTCCGAGAGCGGGAGCCGAGCCGTCGCTTCCCGGACCGCTGTGGACCTGAGACGGCCCGGGAGGGAGGGAGGGAGGGGGCAGCGGCGCAGCTAGTCAGTCCCGCGACCTCGCGGGGAGCGGCCGTTTCCCGGCCCCGCGCAGCGGCGGCCTCGGCCAGCGGGGCCAGTCTGGGCAGCGCTCGTTTCACTGTGCGGCAAACGATATCTCAGGTGATTACATTTTTTATAGACTAAAGACATTTTTGTCATTTTTAATGTCTTACTACTAGTACTTTATGAAAAGTATGCGAGATGATGTTGACATACGTTTCGCAGAGAGAGCGGCTTTGGCGGCGTTTAATGGGTGACTTATTACTCAGAAGGAATTCTCGGGGCCTGCTTCGCCTTCTAACTCCCGGCACTGCCCTTGGGCGTTTTGCCGCCTGCGAGTTAGTGGTGGAAACAAAAGGGAGGAAGACGAATAGTAACAGCATCTTGCTGATTGATCAGGAACCCTTAGGAACCTCTATGAGAATAAGAAAGGTGTCATTTAGCCGTGAGGGAGAAAGAGAGAATGATCTTCGAAAGTATTCCTTGAAGCGTAAACAAACTCCAGGGAAAACAAACTGGCATTCACTTCTACAAAGGCCTAGAGCACTCATTTCTGCCCCTTTGGCAAGATTCAGATCAGCTACCCTGCAGTAAGAAACGCTATTACCACATTGATAAGATGCCTCAAATTTTAGGAAGGCAAATGGCAAGTATTAGAGCGCCGGTGGAGGGACCGAAACGGAAGGACGACGTCAGCCCTGGGAGCCCAGACTGCGCGGGGGCCGCCGTCGCTCTGGTCCGGCCCTGCACCCCTACGCCTTCCGGACCAGCCGCTCTGGGCCCCAGTCAACAAGCTCGGGCAAATGCCCGAGAACGGTGATGAGTCACATGTTTCGGAGATTTCGGTAGGTTCTGTGGTTCCTTCCCAGCAGGAAAGAACAGCTCTCTGCCTCCATCCCCTGTGAACACGATTCTGAGAGCCCTTCCATTCGCAACTGCCTCTGAAATAGAGACCGCGCCGCGGAATTTGAATTGCAGGTCGACAACAAGTGCTTTTTGGTATTTAAGTGTGTCCCACGCAATATGTGGGATGCATTTATTGACATAATGAAAGATGTTTTTTGTTGACCCAAATTTCAAACTTAACTGGGTGTCTTCTGTTTCGGTTTGCAATATCTAGCACCTCTGTGTTCGCTTCGGAGCAAGCAGCTCACTCCGTCGTCCCGGGTAGCCATCGGACCACAGCGGAAACGCGCGACTCCACCCGGGCCCGTGTAGGAAGAAACGTAACGAGGAAGGCGTCACCGCTGCCTGTGCAGCTTGGGGAAGGAGACCAAAATTCACTCTATTCTCCCCGAAAGCTGGACATTTTGCACTTTGCGTTTTTTTTCCCCACCTAATTCTCACTCTCGTTCTAAGAAGCTGGTCTTTTTATTCCCATTTGGGACTCACAGAGACAGGTGACAGGGTCAAGCCACCTCTGTGTCCAGGTGGAGAGTCTCTGCTCTTCCTTGTCCTCTTCTGCCCCTCGAGAAGCCCCTCGTAAAACAGACGTGGCTGAGCAGGGGCGATGAAGGGACCGAGCTGGCAGGGGGTCTCGTCAGAAGGTGGCCCAGGTCCATCCCCGAGATGGGCACCCCTTGCCATGTTGCCATCGGCACCCCCAGGGCCCAGCTGTGAGAGCCACACAGGTGTGTGGAATCCTCGCCCGGACGGACGGCAGGGCGCGCTAACGGGATGCAGCTGCGGGTAAGGCAAGACGGCGGAATACAGGAGCTGGGGACTGACAGAAGGACCTAGAAAGTCGGCTGAGGAACAGCGATCTGAATCGTGCAGGTGACTCTAGAATTTTGACCCTGCTCAGCTGGGTCCCTGTAACCACCCACGCGCAGCGTCAGGAAGTCGTCCGTGGGCGCCGGGTTCCGGGGGGGCACTCGGTGACAGGGAGAAGAGGGTCCCAGAGGGACCTGCGTGCCGCACGCTCAGGACGGTAAAGAGACCTCATCTCAGAGCGCCCCCGGAACCACGAAGCAGCCACGCCACGCTGGAGAGCACTCGGGACAGGGCGCCGCCTGTGGGGGAGGCACCGGGAACAGAAGGGGCGGCGACCAGTGGAAAGTGAAAGTCCAGGGGGGCTTCCCGGAGGAGGAGGAGGGAGTCTCCCATGGCTTTTGGTCATAAAACCTCCAAAGGGAAATATTTTTCAGTTAACTTGGGAAAAAATAAATCTGCTAATGGACCACAGGAACACCCTTGTGTGCAAAGTATCCTCCTAAAGAAAGGTGCCAACGTAAGTCTAAGATTTGTTCATTTAAAGAGCGTTGGTGTGCGTATATTGATGTTGAATAAACAGCCAGTAGTAAGTCACTGCCAGAGAAGCGCAAAGCGGGACAAGCCCATTAAAATGATGCACGACATAACTGCATGTATTTAAGAGTGTGTTCTCCTGTCGAACGGCAAATTTCAACAGTGCTAAAACCTCAGTTACTTTGGCACCAACCTATACTCGAGGCTTTCTGGCAGGCGTCCTCATGTGACCCGAGGGCCACATGCGGGTGTTTTTGCCTGTTTGTTTTTTTACTTCAAAATAAGATACGTGCGGCGTGCATAGGAATTTGTTCATAGTTTTTTTAAACTATAGTCTGGCCCTCCAACGGTCTGAGGGACAGTGAACTGGCCCCCGTATAAAAAGTTTGAGGACCCCTGCTCTTCGGGCTGGGAGCTGTCACAGGACCTACCTAGCCGGTCACGGTGGCACCAAAGCGGCCAGGCCCAGGGACGGATGAACAAGCTCGGCTGTGCTCCAGAATCTATGCTTATGGCCGTGAAATTTAATTTTCACATCATTTTCACGTGTTATGAATTATTATTCTCTTTTCATTTTTCCCAACCATTTAAAAATATAAATCCATGCCTAGTACAGAGATCATAAAAAATCCAGGTGACAGAATTGGTACCCACAATGGAGGTGTGGACATAAAGCAGGTGTGGACACAGGGCAAAGGTGGACACAGGGTAGGTGTGAACACAGTGCATGTGTGGACACAGCACAGGTGTGGGCACAGTGTAGGTGTAGACACAGCACAGGTGTGAACACAGTGCAGGTGTTGACACAGCACAGATATGGGCCCAGAGGTGTGAACATGGTGCAAATGTGGAGACAGTGCAGGTGTGGACACAGCACAGATGTGGGCCCAGGACAGGTGTGGACACAGTGCGGGTGTGGACACAGCACAGATGTGGACACTGTCCGGATGTGGGGTTGAGGGACTGGGTACCCAGGACCGGCCAGGCTGTGTCCCAGGGCTCTCACTGTGACGCTCCCATTCCGTGCAGACAGCAGAGGTGTCCCAGCCTCCTCCCCCCCGCAGCACCACACGGAGGTGTCGGGACGGAGGTGTCGGGATGGAGGCGCGGGGATGGAGGCTCGGGGACGGAGGCGTGGGGACGGAGGCGCAGGGACGGAGGCTCGGGGATGGAGGCTCAGGGACGGAGGCGCGGGGACGAGCAGCCATCCCAAGGGCGGCGCTGGGTGCAGAGGGTGAAGGGCCGGGACAGGATGCAGATGAGTGACCGGGCAGGGTGCCACACAGACAAGTCTGCAGACTGCCATGTGTGGACGTCTCTGATTTACTGAAACAGGGAAATCAACTGACTTCTCGAGAGCAGAGCTAGAGTGGATGCTTCGATTTGGGCTCGCTGCAAAGCAATCTGCTCCCAAGGTCCAGGCTGGCTCCCTCCCCTCTGCTCCGGGTGTGGCACCCCTGTGCCCGGCACTGCCCTCCCGCGGCCCCAGGTGCCACCCCTGCGCCCGCCACTGCCTTTGCCCTTGGAGCGTCCTGGCACCCTCCCCTGCTGGTGCCTGCGCTGCAAGTCCTGCTCCCGCAGGGCTGGGCTGACCCATCCACTTTGTCAGGGACGGCATCAGCTGGCGCACTGCGCTCTCGGGCCAAGTGTCCCTCGGGGAGGCTTCAAAGGGGACCTCACCCAGTCATGGTGCCACTTGTTCACCAGGCGTTTCAAAGACAGAGCGAGGCGGCTGCAGGACAGGTGGGCACACAGAGGGGCAGCGAGAACACGTCTCCCTGAAGACAGGGAGTGACGGCGGTGTGGTCCTGCCTGACCCGGCAAGCACACCTGGTGTCGGGCGCAGGCCCGGGATGCTGCCCGCAAACGGCAGCACGCCAGGCGGGCAGGGCCAGTGGGGAGGGGAGAACATTAAAGGGACGTGCACGAGCAGCTTGGCTGCTGCTACAAAGTGGAGCGGGAGCGGGAGCGGAGATTAAAGGGAAACGGTGGGAACTGGCGGAGATGACCTCGGGCAGAGCGGAGGCACCGCTGCAGGGGAGGCGGCCCCCGAAAGCTGGTCCCATGATGACTCGTGGGCTGCGGCCTGGCCGGCCATGGCGGGACCTCTTGGGGCAGCACCTGTGTTCCCAGGTGAGAGCTACCCAGGACGCGGCCTGCTGAGCCACCGACAAGAGTAGACCGCGTGCTCCTCGCTCCCAGGGACAGCAGGGCTGAGCGGTCAGCTTGCCGCAGGTCACGTCCAGGACTGGCTGTTCTCCACGTCACCCGGGGAGTTCCGGAGCAAGCGGGGGCCCAAAGCTGCCGGCGTCGGGGAGTGAGGGGCAGGGAGATTGCCGAGGCTGCCGGAGCAGACCTTGCAGTGTGCGGGGTCGAGGGGCCGAGGGCAGGTAACAGCAGGTGCCTGGGGGGACAGGGACGGAGCTCCCACCACACGGTGGGAGAGTCTGCTGGGCACTCGGCGCCACACCTCTGGCAGGGAGGAGGAACTGGGGCTCCAGGTCGGCGATCCGGCGTGGGCACCTGGGTGCCGCGTCTGTGCCAGCTGCATCCGCACACAGAGCGGGGGCAGGACCGGCACCGGCCACTGCACGTGCTCCAGAGGCGACTCCTGCCGCAGGACTCCCCCAGCCCCAGGGACGCTGTGGGACTTTCACTGGAAGGAAAATACAGTGTCTGCAAAGTCTATAGCAATAGTAGGTGTCACACGTGTCCCAATACGCCTGCCTTGATCTGTGTGCCCCGCACTGCTGACAAGACGTCGCTACGCAGAGTCCCTTTCTAGACGTGCATCTCCGTCACTCGGGGACGGCCGGCCTCGCAGGCAGAAGCCCAGGCATGTGTATGCCTCCAGGGCCTGCCCTGGTTTTCACGCCCCCACAGGGTGGTCGCTGGGCCGTGCAGGTCTCATGTCTGTGTCCCCACGAACGCCAGGGCCAGGAGGGCAAGGGCAGCTGCGTCCTCACCTGGGCCCTGCAGCCCCGGCCGCCATCATGGTGATTCTCCTATTCCCAGGTCTGGCCCTGGAATGAGTGGGGGTTAGTGTGCCCATCGTTCACCTGTTCACCTGTCATCCCCTAGTTTACTGAGGGTACTGTGTAAGGCCATCGCCAGATGGTTAGTCGTGTCTGCCCTGGGGGGGCTGCAGTGAATTGGGGGTATGGTAGTCCTGGCCTGGTGGGGACAGTGACCCTGGAACTGCCTTCCCACCCTCTGGGACTGAACGACAGGGCCCTTTCTCCTCCCCCTGGGTTCCCATCCCGTGAGCTGCAGGCCTGAGCTGGCCCCGTTCTGGTGTCCATGAGCTTACCGCATGTCTTATTTCCTGGAGATCTGCCAGGAGCCGGCTCTGGAAGCATAAGTGTATCATACATCAATGCAGAGGTCACAGGACACATCAACGCAGAGGTCACAGGACACACCAACAGACAGGTGCACAGGACACATCAATGTAGAGGTCACAGGACATGTCAATGTAGAGGTCACAGGACACGTCAATGCAGAGGTCACAGGACACACCAACAGACAGGTGCACAGGACACATCAATGTAGCAGCCACAGGGCACATCAATGTAGAGGTCACAGGACACATCAATGTAGAGGTCACAGGACACGTCAATGTAGAGGTCACGGGACACATCAATGTAGAGGTCACAGGACACATCAATGTAGAGGTCACAGGACACGTCAATGTAGAGGTCACAGGACACACCAACAGACAGGTGCACAGGACACATCAATGTAGAAGCCACAGGGCACATCAATGTAGAGGTCACAGGACACATCAATGTAGAGGTCACAGGACACGTCAATGTAGAGGTCACGGGACACATCAATGTAGAGGTCACAGGACACATCAACACAGAGGTCACAGGACACACCAACAGACAGGTGCACAGGACACATCAATGTAGAAGTCACAGGACATGTCAATGTAGAGGTCACAGGACACATCAATGTAGAGGTCACAGGACATGTCAATGTAGAGGTCACAGGATACACCAACAGACAGGTACACAGGACACATCAATGTAGCGGTCATAGCACACATCAATGTAGAGGTCACAGGACATGTCAATGTAGAGGTCACAAGATACACCAACAGACAGGTGCAGAGGACACATCAATGCAGAGGTCACAGGACACATCAATGTAGAGGTCACAGGACATGTCAATGTAGAGGTCACAGGACACACCAACAGACAGGTGCACAGGACACATCAATGCAGAGGTCACAGTACACATCAACATACAGGTACAGAGGACACATCAATGTAGAGGTCACAGGACACATCAATGCAGAGGTCACAGGACATGTCAATGTAGAGGTCACAGGATACACCAACAGACAGGTACACAGGACACATCAATGTAGCGGTCATAGCACACATCAATGTAGAGGTCACAGGACATGTCAATGTAGAGGTCACAGGATACACCAACAGACAGGTGCACAGGACACATCAATGTAGCGGTCATAGCACACATCAATGTAGAGGTCACAGGACATGTCAATGTAGAGGCCACAGGATACACCAACAGACAGGTGCAGAGGACACATCAATGCAGAGGTCACAGGACACATCAATGTAGAGGTCATAGCACACATCAATGTAGAGGTCACAGGACATGTCAATGTAGAGGTCACAGGACACACCAACAGACAGGTGCACAGGACACATCAATGCAGAGGTCACAGTACACATCAACATACAGGTACAGAGGACACATCAATGTAGAGGTCACAGGACACGTCAATGTAGAGGTCATGGGACACATCAATGTAGAGGTCACGGGCAATGTAGAGGTCACGGGACACATCAATGTAGAGGTCACGGGACACATCAATGTAGAGGTCACAGGACACATCAATGTAGAGGTCACAGGACACGTCAATGTAGAGACACAGGACACATCAATGTAGAAGTCACAGGACACGTCAATGTAGACATCACAGGACACGTCAATGTAGAGATCACAGGACACACCAACAGACAGGTGCACAGGACACATCAATGTAGAGGTCACAGGACACATCAATGTCGAGGTCACGGGACACATCAATGTAGAGGTCACAGGACACATCAATGTAGAGGTCATGGGACACATCAATGTCGAGGTCACGGAACACACCAACAGACAGGTGCAGAGGACACGTCAATGTAGAGGTCACAGGACACGTCAATGTAGAGGTCACAGGACACATCAATGTAGAGGTCACGGGACACACCAACAGACAGGTGCAGAGGACACATCAATGTAGAGGTCACAGGACATGTCAATGTAGAGGTCACAGGACACATCAATGTAGAGGTCACAGGGCACATCAATGTAGATTTCACAGGACACGTCAATGTAGAGGTCACAGGACACACTAACATACAGGTCCACAGGACACGTCAATGTAGAGACACAGGACACATCAATGTAGAGCTCACAGGATACACCCACAGACAGGTACATAGGACACATCAATGTAGAGGTCACAGGACACAGCAACATACAGGTGCACAGGACACATCAATGTAGAGGTCACAGGACACACCAACATACAGGTGCACAGGACACATCAATGTAGAGGTCACAGGCACACCAACAGATAGGTACATAGGACACATCAATGTAGAGGTCACAGGACACACCAACATACAGGTGCACAGGACACATCAATGTAGAGGTCACAGGACACAGCAACAGACAGGTGCACAGGACACATCGATGTAGAGGTCACAGGACACACCAACAGACAGGTGCACAGGACACATCAATGTAGAGGTCACAGGCACACCAACAGACAGGTGCACAGGACACATCAATGTGAGGTCACAGGCACACCAACAGACAGATGCACAGGACACATCAATGTGAGGTCACAGGCACACCAACAGACAGATGCACAGGACACACCAATGTAGAGGTCACAGGACACAGCAACAGACAGGTACATAGGACACATCAATGTAGAGGTCACAGGCACACCAACAGACAGATGCACAGGACACATCAATGTAGAGGTCACAGACACACCAACAGACAGGTGCACAGGACACGTCAATGTAGAGGTCACAGGCATACCAACAGACAGGTGCACAGGACACATCAATGTAGAGGTCACAGGCACACCAACAGATAGGTACATAGTACACATCAATGTAGAGGTCACAGGACACACCAACATACAGGTGCACAGGACACATCAATGTAGAGGTCACAGGCACACCAACAGACAGGTGCACAGGACACGTCAATGTAGAGGTCACAGGCATACCAACATACAGGTGCACAGGACACGTCAATGTAGAGGTCACAGGCACACCAACAGACAGGTGCACAGGACACGTCAATGTAGAGGTCACAGGCACACCAACAGACAGGTGCACAGGACACATAAATGTAGAGGTCACAGGCACACCAACAGACAGGTGCACAGGACACATAAATGTCCAGGTGCACAGGTGACCTGGCAGTGGCAGCATTGCTGCTGTTGCTACTAAGGACGTCCCGACGCTCCCCTGCCGGAGGAAGCAGGCAGACAAGCGGGGCCCCTGCTGCCCTCCTGCACCCTCGGGGCTCGAGGTCCCACGCGCCGTCCCAGCGCTCGAGGCTGGTCAGGAGACCCGATGAGGGAGCAGTTTCCACGGTGCCGTCAGACACGTCCCTCAGACCAGCTCTGTCCCCAGGCCCCGGTGCGCTACCTGGGACGGAGACTCAGGGGGACCAGCACAGCCCAGAGCCGCAGGACGGCGCCGTCAGCCCTGGGCGCACCTGGGGACCCGCTGCAAAGAAACACCTGGCACCACCATTGCTGGCACCACCAGGGCGCAGGCCAAATGTCCACATCTGGCACACGGTGCCCTCCTGCCATTGTCCAAAGCTGGATGCCAGGCATGGAGGGACACGGGCACAGGCGGTGGCATGGGAGTGGTGGCAGGGGGAGTATGGCTGGTGCAGGGGGACCAAAAGCTCAGGGGGAGGTGCCAGGGTGCAGGGGGAGGTGCACAGGTGCGGGAGGAGGTGCAGGGGTGGGGCACAGGTTTGGGGTGAGGTGCAGGGCTGGGGTGGGGACACAGGTGCAGGGTGAGGTGCAGGGGTGCAGAGGTGGGTGCACAGTGTGGGGTGAGG
>VSMD01104906.1:0-30883 GCA_008750895.1 Mirza zaza
AAAATACTATTCTTGGCCGGGCGCGGTGGCTCAAGCCTGTAATCCTAGCTCTCTGGGAGGCCGAGGTGGGCGGATCATTTGAGCTCAGGAGTTAGAGACCAGCCTGAGCAAGAGCGAGACCCCGTCTCTACTATAAATAGAAAGAAATTAATTGGCCAACTAATATAGATAGAAAAAATTAGCCGGGCATGGTGGCACATGCCTGTAGTCTCAGCTACTTGGGAGGCTGAGGCAGCAGGATTACTTGAGCCCAGGAGTTTGAGGTTGCTGTGAGCTAGGCTGACGCCACGGCACTCACTCTAGCCTGGGCAATAAAGTGAGACTCTGTCTCAAAAAAAAAAAAAAATACTATTCTTCAGAGGAATAAAACAGACTGTAGAATATGATATAGCATTCAGGACATCAGGATATAATCCAAAATAACTTAACGTAAAAAGAGAATGAAAAAATGTGACCTGTTTTCAATAGTAACAACAATCTGAACAACAATTTGAATTACCACAGATTTCTTATCAGAAACTATCTAGGCCAGAAGACAGTAGAACAAAATCTTTAAAGTGCTGAGAGAAAAGGAAAACAATCACCAAAACCTGCCAACCTCAAATTTTATATACAATGAAAGTATACTTCAAGAATCAAGGTTAGATCAAGACATTTTCAGACAACAAGAATGCTAAGGAAATCTGTTACCAGTAAACCTACAATAAATGCTAAAGGCAATTCTTCAGGCTAAAGGGAGATGATCCTAGATGGATACTCAGATCAACAGGAAGAATTCAACAGCATCAGAAATGGTAAATATCTAATAAATATGAAGGACTATTTCTTCTTAATTTCTTTAAAATACACTATTTCTTCTTAATTTCTTTAAATACATTTAAAAACCTTTAGAGATAGATTTTTAAATATTCTTAAAAATGCAAATGATGGTTTAAAGCAAAAACTATAACACTGTTTTCTGATATTTATAATGTACGTAGATGTACATGTGACATATGGCAGCTATAGCATAAAAGAAAGAATAAATGGACATATATAATTACAAGGCTGCTACACTTTTGTAAAGTGGTATTACTTCTAAGTAGACTGTAAAAAGTCTACTTTCCTAGAGCAACAACTAAAAATACAAAAAAGTACAGCTTAAAAAAAAACCAATAAATTAAAATGAAATTCTACAATGTGTTCACATAATCAAAAGACAGGGAAAAAAAACAGGACAAAAAAAAAAAGTAAGATGGTCAACCTAAATCCAACCACATCAATAATTACATTCAATGTTAATTAAATTTTCCAATTAAAAATTAGAGATTGTCAGAATGGATAAAAAGCATGACTCAATGGTAGTCTGTCTACAAGAGACAAGCTTTAAAAATAAAAACACAGATCAGTTCAAAGTAAATGAATGGGAGGCAGGCGGCGGAAAAAAGTAAACGAATGGAAAAATATATACCAGGCAAACGGTAGGAGTAAGAAGGCTAAAAGGACTAGAATCATGTCTATTTATTCTATCAGATAAAATACCCTTCAAGAAAAAGAACATTACCAGAGATCGAATTGGAAATTAAATACTATACTTACAAGTTGGCTCAAAAATTTATATGAAAAGGTTCAAAAAATTTTGAACTTATGCTACCTGACTTTAAGACTTACTACAAAGGTACTGTCATCAAGACACTCATGGTACTGGCATAAAGTTAAACAAATAGATCAATTAAATGTAACAGAGAATCTGGATATGAACCTCACAAAGTCATTTGATGTTTCAAAGGCGCCAAAGCACTTTTCAATGAACTGAGCTAGAATAACTAGATATCCTTGTGGAAGAAATAAACCTCATCTACTACCTCACACCATACATAAAATTCAGTTCAAGATGCATCATAGGGCCGGGCGCGGTGGCTCAAGCCTGTAATCCTAGCTCTTTGGGAGGCCGAGGTGGGCGGATCATTTGAGCTCAGGAGTTCGAGACCAGCCTGAGCAAGATCGAGACCCCATCTCTACTATAAACACAAAGAAATTAATTGGCCAACTAAAATATATATAGAAAAAATTAGTCGGGCGTGGTGGCACATGCCTGTAGTCCCAGCTACTTGGGACGCTGAGGCAGCAGGATTGCTTGAGCCCAGGAGTTTGAGGTTGCTGTGAGCTAGGCTGACACCACGGCACTCACTCTAGCCTGGGCAATAAAGTGAAACTCTGTCTCAAAAAAAAAAAAAAAAAAAAAAGATGCATCATAAATAGAAAACAATAACTATAAAGGAAAAAAGTTGATTAATTAGACCATTTTAAAACTTCTTCTCGGCCGGGTGCGGTGGCTCAAGCCTGTAATCCTAGCACTCTGGGAGGCCGAGGTGGGCGGATTGCTCAAGGTCAGGAGTTCGAAACCAGCCTGAGCAAAAGTGAGACCCCATCTCTACTAAAAATAGAAAGAAATTAATTGGCCAACTTATATATAGAAAAAATAAGCCAGGCATGGTGGTGCATGCCTGTAGTCCCAGCTACTCGGGAGGCTGAGGCAGGAGGATCGCTTAAGCCCAGGAGTTTGAGGTTGCTGTGATGCCACGGCACTCACTCTAGCCTGGGCAACAAAACGAGACTCTGTCTCAAAAAAAAAAAAAAAAAAAACTTCTTCTCATCAAAATACCGTTAAGAAAACGAATAGGCAAGTCACAGACTAGAAGAAAATATTTGAATAACATATATTTTACAAATAACTGGTATTAAGAACATATGAAGAAACTGTTTCAATAATAAAAGGTCAAATAATCCAATTTAAAAATGGACAAATCATTTGAAGAAACATTTCACAAAAGATATACAAAGAGTGAATAATCACACAAAAAATGGCCTCAACATCATTAGCCATCAGGGGAATGCAAAGTAAAACCACACTAAGATACCACTACATACCAATTAAAATGGCAAAAATTTAGGGGTAAAAACCCAGAGAACACCAAATGGTGGCAAAGACATAGAAGAACTGGTACTCTCATAAATGGCTAGTGAAAATGTAAATGCTACAACAACTTTGAGAAAAGGTCTGGCAGTTTCTTATAACCTAGCAATTCCATTCCTAGCTATTTACGTAAGAAACATGAAATCTTATGTTCACCATGCAATTTGTACAGTAAGAATGTTCATAGTTTTCTTTATAATAGTGAAAAATCCACGAACAGGAGAATGAATAAACTGGTTTATTCATATGCTAGACAATTACTCAGCAATAAAAAGGAACTACTAACACAAGTAATAACGTGGATCAATCTGAAAGCAGTACTTACACTGTATGATTCTACTTATATGAAATTCTAGAACAGATAAATTACACAGAAATAAACAGTGTTTGCCTTTGGGGGCAGGAGTGGAGAACAACTAGGAAGTGGCATGAGGGACCCTTCTAGGGTGATGCTAATGTTCCATATCTTAATAGGTGCATGAATTTACCCAAACTGAGCAAATTTACACTTAACATTTGTGCATTTCATACAAATACTGGACCTTAGTTCACGATTTGCATGAACTAAGTATTTCAGGGGAAGTGAACTATTATACTATTTGCAATTTACTTTGCAAAACATCAAAAAATAACATGGATTAAAGAATGGCTAGAGAGATAAATAGATATGTGATAAAACAGCAAAATATGGATGACAGAATCTAAGCAGTAAGGTAAGATTCCTTCAGCTTTGTTGTGTATTCAAAATTTTCATAAAATATTGAGGGGGAAAAGCCTGGGGAACCCTCTAGATTAAAATGATTAAAGAGAGATGATTGACTAAGTGCAATGTAGGATCCTTAGTTGGATCCTTGACCCCATCCTCCCAAAATGATACAAAGGACATTATTGGACAACCCAGGAAATGAGAGTGTGGATTGTACATTAAATAATAGTAGTACATTAATGTTAAATTTCTTAAGTATAATGATGGTGTTCAGATTTCCTAGGAGAATGATCTTAAGAGATACATGTTAATTAAAGTATTTAGAGGTAAAGTGACATAATTATATCTGTAGCTAAGTTTCAAATGATGAGAAAACAAAGTATATATGAGAAAAAGGAAAAGAAGAGGAAGAGGAGGAGGGATAATGAAGTATACTATTTTTGTTTCCTGACGTTTTGAAATTTGAAATTTTTCAAATTAGAGAGGAAAAAAGTATAGGCCCTGAAATAAACATTTCTGAGTCCTAAATCCCACTCTACCACCTTAGTGAGATTTTGAGCAAATTACTTCTCCTTAGGAATGACAGAATCTAATTTGTTGCAAAGATCAGTTAAGATAACAGTAAATCTAAGTACTACAGTGCATACTGCCTGGCACGAAGCAGTAGTAATAGTAGTCGCTGTTATTATAAAGACCAGGAATGTGTCATAGACTCAAGAATTTTGACCTTTTTAAAACAAGAGAATCCTGTTTTCAAATACAGTCTCATATGAAACCCAATATATAAAATATATAAAAGCAGAACACTAGATGAGGTGGGTGGTAAAGGTGGAATGTTACCAGTACTGATCCTGCCCACACTCTCCTTCCTAAACCTTCAAAGAACCCTAGGGATCTGCAGTAGACATTGTGAAAAACCAATTAGATAGGACAGGCAAAGGCAAACTGTGGGCTGGCCACCTTGCTTTTGTAAATAAACTTTTATTGGAACACAGCCACCTCATGTATTTACAAATTACCTATGGCTACTTTCACGCTGTAACAGCAGAGCTGAGTAGTGGTGAGAGTATGTATGGCCTGCAAAGCTTAAAATATATAATATTTGTCCCCTAAGAAAAAATCTGCTGAGCTTTGCTTTTATGAGCACATTTTCTGAGGGCCTACCTGCACAGCACCATGCTGGATGCCGTGGCGGGAATAAAATGACTATGACGTAGTTAGGGTTAGTATCGAGCTTACATGTATAAACCACGGACAGCTCAGTCTTAAAGAATTTGGGGGATTTGACTCTTCCGTGAATTATTAATATTGATAAGAGAGCATGAGATACCATCATCAAAAGCTTTTTGGAATGTGTGAATCTTGTTTAGATCCTGATTTTAACAAACCAACTGTAAAAACAATATGAGACCCAAGGAGATTTGAACAGACCAGATATTTGGTGATATTAAGGAATTCTTTAGTTACAATAATAGGTTTTGTTTTTTAAAAAAAAAAAGAGAGAGATTATCTTTTAGCAATATACAGTAAAATAATGAAATGATAACTGGGATATAATCTGAAATAATCCAGGGGAAGTCATGGATGGAATATAGATGATATAGCAACAGTGGTCATGAGTTGATGGATGACTGGATAGAATGTGGGGGTTCAGGTACTACTATTCTCTCAATTTTTATGTTTGAAATTTTCTGTGATGAAAAGTACAACACACACACAAATCTGTAAGACAATAATCAAATATAAACTAGCCACTGTCTTTTGAAGAAACTGGTAGGAAAGTTAAGTGACAAAGATACAAAGACCTAGAAAATACCCCAAGAGGGGCCGGGCGTGGTGGCTCAAGCCTGTAATCCTAGCTCTCTGGGAGGCCGAGGTGGGCGGATCATTTGAGCTCAGGAGTTCGAGACCAGCCTGAGCAAGAGTGAGACCCCATCTCTACTATAAAGAGAAAGAAATTAATTGGCCAACTAATATATATAGAAAAAATTAGCCGGGCATGGTGGCACATGCCTGTAGTCCCAGCTACTTGGGAGGCTGAGGCAGCAGGATTGCTTGAGCCCAGGAGTTTGAGGTTGCTGTGAGCTAGGCTGACGCCACGGCACTCACTCTAGCCTGGGCAATAAAGTGAGACTCTGTCTCAAAAAAAAAAAAAAAAAAAAAAGAAAATACCCCAAGAGGCCTCTTTCTAAAGAGTCATTAATAACAACCAAGCCAAGTTGGATACTGTCATCAGAGCCTAAATTAAGATAATACTAAATGAGTCCCATATGGAGAAAAAACTCTGAACTTCTCTGAATTTTACTAGTAAATGCTTTACCGAGGTTCCTCTAAAAATGCAATGGATGATTAGTGGTACATAATAGAAACAAATTCTTTAAAATGTTTTATAATGTAATATGTACAATATATATGTAAACCCATCATTCAGCTTAAGAACTAGACTATTATCAAAACTGATGTAGCTAACTCTGTGCTTCTTCCTGATTCCATCCTTCTGCTTTTCCTCCTGCCCAACACCAAGAGGTAGCCTTTATCTCAAAATTTTATTACCTTTATTTTCTTCTTATACAAACACACAGTTTTACCACAAATTCTTAATATATTGACTACCATACTGGATTTAGTATTCTCAAACTTGCTTTTTTAAAAAAATCTGAACACGGCTGGTCACATGGTGAGGGTGGGGGTGAGGGGGCCTCTCTAGCCTGCGGCCTGTGTCTATGGTCAGGCCCCCGTAGCGTCCAGCTGCCCGGGACCGAGCTTGGGTGTATGGCACCGAAGGAACTGGCTCTGGGGCCCCGATAACGGGCCGCCCCCGCAGCTCCCGGCCTGGCGTGAGGACCTCCCCTGATCTGAGAATGGCTACCTCTCGATATGAGCCAGTGGCTGAAATTGGAGTCGGTGCCTATGGGACGGTGTACAAGGCCCGTGATCCCCACAGTGGCCACTTTGTGGCTCTCAAGAGTGTAAGAGTGCCTAATGGAGGAGGAGCTGGAGGGGGCCTTCCCATCAGCACAGTTCAAGAGGTGGCCTTACTAAGGCGGCTGGAGGCTTTTGAGCACCCCAATGTTGTTCGGCTGATGGACGTCTGTGCCACATCCTGAACTGACAGGGAGATCAAGGTAACCTTGGTGTTTGAGCACATAGACCAAGACCTAAGAACTTATCTGGACAAGGCACCTCCCCCAGGTTTGCCAACGGAGACCATCAAGGATCTGATGCGCCAGTTTCTAAGAGGCCTTGATTTTCTGCATGCCAATTGCATCGTTCACCGAGATCTGAAGCCAGAAAACATTCTAGTGACAAGTGGTGGGACAGTGAAGCTGGCTGACTTTGGCCTGGCCAGAATCTACAGCTACCAGATGGCACTTACACCCGTGGTTGTTACACTGTGGTACCGTGCTCTGGAAGTTCTTCTGCAGTCTACATATGCAACACCTGTGGACATGTGGAGCATTGGCTGTATCTTTGCAGAGATGTTTCGTCAAAAGCCTCTCTTCTGTGGAAACTCTGAAGCTGACCAGTTGGGCAAAATCTTTGACCTAATTGGACTGCCTCCAGAGGACGACTGGCCCAGAGATGTCTCTCTACCCCGAGGTGCCTTTCCCCCAAGAGGTCCCCGCCCAGTGCAGTCGGTGGTGCCAGAGATGGAGGAGTCTGGAGCACAGCTGCTGCTGGAAATGCTGACTTTTAACCCACACAAGTGAATTTCTACCTTCTGAGCTCTGAGGCACTCTTATCTACGTAAGGATGAAGGTAATCCAGAGTGAGCAATGGAGTGGCTGCCACAAAAGGAAGTGAAGCTGCCATTTCCCTTCTGGATACTTGAGTGGAGAGAACCCCACTGAGAAGGCGATCTCTGCCTTCATCTCCAAGGCTATGGAGACTCCTCTTCCAACTTTTTACAGAGAGTATTTTGTTGCCTTAATGACATTCCTCTTCTACCTCCTCCTTTTGAGGTTTCTCCTCTTACTCCCTATTTCTTTACACTAAGGGGTATATCCTTTCTTGTCCCCCACCCTACCTTGATATTGGGGTCCTATTTTATACAGGGGAAAAAAAAATCTGAACACTCAAGGAGGACTCCTTAGAGCAGAGTATTAACTTTTGAGTTAAACTTGACTGTGTATCAATATGAAATCTTAGGGAAATTATTTTCCTGTCAAGCCTCAGTTTCCTCTTTTTATAAAAGTAAAATAATATCTGCTGCAAAACACTGTTGTGGGAAAACATAATATAAAAAAAGCACAGTTCCTAGTACACAGCAGGTGCTCATAAGTGGTAGCTACTGTTGGTTAATGTTAGGTATGGCTTAGAAAGATTTGGCAAATTAAATCCATTTACTCAATGGAAAAATAATCTTATTATCAGGCATTTTTCCTTTATATCAGGCCCTCAGAAAACTCCCCAGTAACAAATTAGTCTGTGCATCGTCAATCTCCACAGCCACCACCAGAAGTAATTGTTCAACTGATTTTTTACTTTGTACTTACGCTTTTACAGAGGGGACTATGTCACATGGACTCTGTTCACCAGGAAAGAGTCTGAATCCATCAAACTATTTCTTACAGGTAATTGAAAAGCTGACAAGGTCAATTCTAATGAGATCACACTTCACGTGTGCATTCAGAGGTGAAAGATTCTAGTATTCTGCCTTCCTGAAACTGACTGAGGCTTCCATGGTCTCCTCAAACTTTGCCCTGTGTGCCCCATCTCTACACATGGAAGGCAGAGAGAACACGGCAATGAAGAATGCTAGCTATGGGTCCTGGCTCTGTTGCTTACTAACTGCCTAATGATGGGCAAGTATTGAACCTCTATGATACTGGATTCATCATCAGTAAAATGCAGATAACAATAACTTATCCACATAGATAATTGTAGTCCTGGCTGTGGCTCTAAGATAGTTCTAATGGAGATCACTCATTTGGTATTAATTTCTTGAACTTCTCTCTTTCTTAAAATGCTCTAGATGCCTGAATTAAAAAGTGTGACTAGGATCATGAAGTGAGAGAACTAAAACTAAATGGTTTTTAGCTGTTAATATTCCTTCGACACATAATGCTTTGGGTATTAACTCAGGTGTTAAAAAGTGCTATTTTATTTTTCAAGGAAGGAATAGGCACATCTGGCAGAAGAAAAACTGCTAAAATAAATTCTGAGGCCTTGCTCTTCAGCAGCAATGTATGATAAATAGGGGTAACTGAAGCAAAAGCAAATTCAATGTTAAGAGGGACAAGAGGGAAGAGCAAAGGCACTGAGAACTCAAGAAGACCTGGACTGCAGTCAGACTGCCACTTCATATGTCACATCAAACAGCAACTTTATTAACGGAACATAGTGGAACTGATATGAAAAAATGCTCCACAGAAAGGCTGAACAAAATTTGTCAGAAGACAAATTAGACCACTGGGGTGGGCAGAAGAGCTTCTACATTATTATTAATAATCCGAGAGAGAGTTACAAAACAGTGTAACTTAAATCTGGGATGGAATTACTAGTCTAAGAGTTCATCTAGTGGCTAACAGTTATGATGCTATGTCAGTACCATGGGCATTCAAATAAGATGATGATCTCTCCAGAAAACACTGAATGGTTCTGGGGTGAAGCCTATTAAAAAGGAATCTATTTTATAACTGATCAGACCCAGTGCCCAGGCTCTATTCCAAAACATCCTTTTAAAAATGTCTTTGCATTTTACTTTATAAGCTGATCCTGTCACTTTAGTTTCCTTTGTCAAAAATATTTTCCCAATGAGGGCAAAGAATTAAGTACATTTTATATAATTTGTTGAAGTTAAAAATTATAAACAATTTCATGAATATAATGAATTTCTAACAGCATGTTAGACAAATGCTTACATTATAATATTGGGGGAGAAAGACAAATGTAAAAACAGGATGGAAGTTAATTTTTTGCATACATATCAGAATCCCTAATATTGGGGAGGGAAGTGTATATTCGTGCAACCCTCCCCCCAAAAAATAAACATAATATTTATGATTGTTTCACTAGTTGGCTTTATTTCTATTACTTTTATATTCATAGGGGAAAATTATGTTTTAAAATTCCCAATTGCTCTGGAGTCATGTCCCAATTCTTTTAAATATACCACTTTGGACATCCAGTTGCTGCTGACCTCTAGACCAAGGCCATCTCCCTCTTCCTCCTATCTCTTTAGCTTCCTCCTCCCACCACACAATGGCAGTGAGTTCTTTATCTTTTCTACTTGCTGCCCACAATGAGAATTTATGCAGAATATGGGGAAAATACTCTTTTCCCCATATCAGTGCCACTTGTATTCACACCGATTAGATCTTTCTGCAGGATCAGCACTGTTTCTGCTTCAAGAAATAAAAGCTTTCACGGTGTTCACACAAGAAAGGGGCTGCTGTCCCAAGCTGCAAAAATCTGGAAACTTGGTGAGAACTGATGGGTAAATGAAAAAAATCTGGAAAGTACCTTTGAAGCAAAAGGCAAATCATTTATAAAGAACTTACATAAACTGATAAAAACAATACTAAGATCCTAACAAATGCTAGGGCAAAGTTCAAGAACAATTCTTTAAAGAAGAAATACAAATTGACTTTAAAAATAAACTTTCAACTTTACTACTAAGCAAAGAAATATACCAGCCTGAGCATAGCAAGACCCTGTCTCTACAAAAAAAAAATAGAAAAATTAGCCAGGTGTGGTAGTGCGCACTTGTAGTTCTAGCTACTTGGGAGACTGAGGCAAGAGGATCACTTGAATCTAGTAGTTTGAGGTTGCAGTGAGCTATGATTGTGCCATTGTACTCCAGCCTGGGCAACAGAGCAAGACCCTGTCTCAAAAAAAAAAAAAAAAAAGAAGGAAAGAAATATAAAGTACAATGAAATACCATTGGTTATTGCTTATCAAATATGCCACGATTTTTTTAAAAAAGAATATTCCTCAGTATTTGGAATGATGCGGCAAGAGGAGCATTTTCATACACTGCTGGTGAAATTGAGTATAACCTTTCCAGAAAGCAATCTTAAAACGTTATACATATAATCTAGTAATTCTACTTTTAATAATCCAGTTTAAAGAAACAACTAAACATAAATTCAGATAATTTATACACGACAAAGCTCACTGCTCTTTTAGATGCTTATCTTTATTAGGGAAAAAAAAGTAAAAAAACCATGCCCCGTATTA
Source organism: Mirza zaza (assembly GCA_008750895.1). Lineage (NCBI taxonomy): Eukaryota > Metazoa > Chordata > Mammalia > Primates > Cheirogaleidae > Mirza > Mirza zaza. Next base: position 10,845 of record VSMD01104906.1, read on the forward strand.
GGGGAACAATTAAGTAAGAAGCATTCCTTTATTCCACCAATCAGAGGTAAGACCTTCCTCCTCTGGGGGTGGTTAGTGCCTTGTTTAAGCACTTTGACTGAGCTGTATTTTTTTTTTGAGACAGAGCCTCACTCTGTTGCCCGGGCTAGAGTGCCGTGGCGTCGGCCTAGCTCACAGCAACCTCAAACTCCTGGGCTCAAGCGATCCTCCTGCCTCAGTCTCCCGAGTAGCTGGGACTACAGGCATGTGCCACCATGCCCGGCTAATTTTGTCTATATATTTTTAGTTGGCCAATTAATTTCTTTCTATTTATAGTAGAGATGGCGTCTCGCTCTTGCTCAGGCTGGTTTCCAACTTCTGACCTTGAGCGATCCGTCCGCCTCGGCCTCCCAGAGTGCTAGGATTACAGGCGTGAGCCACCGCGCCTGGCCTGACTGAGTTGTATTATACTTAGTCATGCCCAAGTCTCTTCCCGTCATTGGACCATAAATTCCTTGAGTTCAAATTTGAGGTCCCATTCAGCTCTGTATCATATCACTTACCACCCCTTGAGCTCTTCCTCCTCACCCCCAGCGTCTAGCATAATATTTCACTAATAGCAGGACATGAAAACATTTTGTTAAGTTGAATCACTGTAAAAAGCAATTAACCAACTACTTCAGAGACAGTATAACTTTATACACAAAAAGACAAACACACATAAAAGATATGAACACGAAATTTAGAACTGACTTGAATCAACCATAATTTAGAATAAGCTTCATTCCATGAGAATGCAGGAATGAGTATTAGATCTACGTAGTCAGAATCAAGCAGTCATGCCCCTTTACCCTTTTACCTTTTCCTGCCTCAAACAATGAGGTCTGAGATTCAACAGCCATTCTGAAACCATGAATCAAGAAGCCACGAGTTTAAGATTATGGGGACAAAGCCAAAAGCCTAAGTCCTCAATTACATCACTGAGCCACTGCCTCACTCCAGACTTGTTCCGTGAAGAAAAAGAAATCCTATGTGTTAAACCCATTGTCAATAATGTTTTCTGTTATCGTGACTGACAGAATTTTCTGATAGATACCAATATCCTTTCTGATAATTACTAAAAGGTATTTACATTACTTGTTCTGACTTGTAAATGATACTGACCCATCTACTTGGTTATAATGACTAGAATATAATGGGTGGGCACCTGCATCAAGTAAAACCTACCAGAGTCTATCGTTAGACTGACCTATGGTCTCAGGAGAAAAAACTCCTCCTTTCCATTAAAAGCTATGGCTGCTGGAAGCCATTTTGCTTGTCCCTTAAGGAGAACCTACCTGTTCAATAGAGGCAAGTGGAATTGAACATGGAAAGAGACATCATCTGAGCTTCCAGATTTAGTTCAGCCTAACCCCTAACCAGACTTCCCCATTATTATACAAACTAACTTCTCTTTTTCATTTAAGCTTACTGGAATTGTATTTCCAACACTTGCATCCAAAAGAGTCCTATATACTACAGTGGAGTAAACACACAAATAATTATTTTAGAGTTGGAAAATACTTTGCCCCATATTAACCCACATAACTCAAGTTACATTTGTCATTTTCCAACTGTCCATACTACAACCACGCTAAATTGCTGTTCTTTTCCTGTATACCCTTCACATTTTTCTATTTCTGTGATTTTGGCCTACTATTCCCTTACATTTATGCCCTTCCCTCTCAATCTCTAAACACATTTCCTCTGAAACACCACAGGATTTTTATTTGTATGTCCCTTAGTGTAATAGTTTTGACCTTGTATTACAGTTATTTGTGTGCATGTCTTATCTACCCAAGTGAACTGCAATCTCAGTGAGATCATGACCTGTGTTTGATTTGTATTTTAAAATTTTGGATGACATAGTCCAGTGCTTTGGGTACAAAGGTTTGAGCAATCAGCACCATTTTAATAATCCAATTATTAGTAGCAATGTATTAGCCCCTAATGGAATGGAGTTTAAAATGCAGTTCATATACACATTTTTCACTGTCCACCTGATATGTATTAGGACACACCTTCTTTTCCCTAGATACCTTTTCTTACCATTCCTATCTTACGGATTACTCATCTCTCCTCACTCTTACATGAAATATTTTAAAACTTTGTGTATGTGCCCAGAGGTCTTTTAGCACTTAAACAAATTTCTCCCCAACATTTAAATACAAAAACAAAAAAAAACTGTTTCTGAGTTATAGAAGTTATTTAGCTCCTCTAACACATAATGCTATATCAGCTGCAGGACAATCAAATGCAGCTGCTTTTGGAGACAGCAGAATTAAAGCAGGAACCAGTCTCCCGCATTTTTCCATCCTGTGTTTGATTTGTATATCTCCCCACAGGTCAGTCTGTCCCCAAAATCCATGTTATTTCTATTAAACTTATGCTATATTTCACAGCTGTTAATACATCACTAGTTAGGCTCCAAGAGCGATATACTCAATATACTCATCCTGGGCACAACAAAACCACATTAGCACAAGTAAGGAGACTGAATGGGGCACAAATCACATTCAGACAGACAAATACAGGCACATAAAACAGAAAGTCCAACTTTGTCTAATTTAAGAGAGAAGTTTTACTTAGGGATTTTTGCTGAGTCACCCAAGTTAAGCCTATTCTAGGCCTCAGTCCTTCTCTGTTAGCTCTCGGGCATATTTATAAAGAAGGACTCCTACCTCCCCCTACCCACCCACCATTATTTTTCTAGGAGATATCCCTGAAGAGAACATCCACTTCTGGCAGTCACTGACTCTAAGCTGCAACCCTCTATCCAGACACAAAGCATGCACAGTTAATGTCTGCAGCACCCCTAACTCTCCTATGAGCTGTTCCTCACTGACTTTTTCTTACCCCTTTGACTCTTATGCCTTGTCTTTCATCTTTCCCTTAGTTCTGCCTGGCTAATGCCTTTTCCTTTATTTATTAGCACACAGAAACACAGACCTCAGGAAGACTACACAGACAGGAAAGAACAGTCAATAATAGCAGCAGCTACAATTTTTTTTTCTTTTTTAAAAAATATGGAACGCTTCACGAATTTGCGTGTCATCCTTGCGCAGGGGCCATGCTAATCTTCTCTGCATCATTCCAATTTTAGTATATGTGCAACTGAAGCGAGCACAGCTACCATTTACTGAATACCTATTACATGCTAAGCACAGTGTTAGAAACTTTATAAAGTATCCATGATTCTCATGACAATCCTGATACTATCAGACTAATTTTATAAATGAGGAAACTGATTCTGAAAGAGGATAAGGTAACTTGTCAAATATTACCCAACTAGCAAATATTACAGCTGACATTTAAGTTCAGATCTGCCTGGTTTCAATACCTATGTGTTTCTCCTCCTCTATCATACTGCCAAAACTAAAATACTGAGTCTGTTCTTTCAGCTTCGACCCTTGCTCCCCACCTCAATAATCTACTGTCCACATAGCAGCTAGAGTGATCCTTTGCTTAAATATTAATGCTTTGCTCAGATCCCTCCAATGGTTCCTCCCTTTTACAGAGGAAAAGCCAAAGTCCTTATTATGGCCTAAGAGTCCCGTGATCTGCCTCCCTGTCTCTTCTGGTCTCACTATTTGTCTCTACTTCACTTACTATATAATCCAGCCTCACTCAAGCCTATTCACATCTCAGGGGTTTTATGTTAACTGTTCCCTCTACCCATAACACACTCTCCTCCCCACCTCAAAATCCTCTTGGCTTATTCCCTCTGCTATGTGGTGTAGTGGTTTTCCCTTGCTTCCTTTAGGTCCCTGCTCAAATGTTATCTTCTCAATGGGACCTTCCCTGACCACCTATTTTAAACTGCAACCTTCTGACCTCAGTATTCCCTATCCCCCTCTTCCTCAGCTTTATTTTTTTCTCTGAAATATCACCACTTGACATATTGTATATTTATTTTTTTATTGTCTGCCCCCCACTACTAGAATGTAAGCTCCAAGAGATCAGGGCCTTATATTCTGCTCATTGTATCTGGTATATAGTAGGTACTTAATAAATATTTATTGAATGAGTAAATGGAGAGTTTTATTCTTCCTAGTGTTTTCAATAAGAGTAGTCTCAAATACATTTTTTTTTTTTTTTGAGACAGAGTCTCGCTTTGTTGCCCAGGCTAGAGTGAGTGCCGAGGCGTCAGCCTAGCTCACAGCAACCTCAAACTCCTGGGCTCAAGCAATCCTTCTGCCTCAGCCTCCCGAGTAGCTGGGACTATAGGCATTCGTCACCATGCCCGGCTAATTTTTTCTATATATATTACTTGGCCAATTAATTTTTTTTTCTATTTATAGTAGAGACGGGGTCTCGCTCTTGCTCAGGCTGGTTTCCAACTCCTGAAATTGATCAATCCACCTGCGGCCTCCCAGAGTGCTAGGAATATAGGCGTGAGCTACTGCGCCCAGCCTCAAATACATTTTCCAGAGAGCAAATGCAAAGGCAAGCCTGTCTTTGTTCTAATCTAGATCAACTTAGTAAATCTTCTCACCACAAACAATGCCTTCAAAGAACACTCCTTCTAATTTTTCATAGTTCTGAAATAGATAGTAAGGTCACTGAGCAATAGACTGAGCCAACTTAACCAGAGTGTGGTATTATAATCAAATAAAACTTACAGCAAAGTTAATCAGACACATATTTAACGATATGCATAATTGTTATTGTGCTGCATGGTAACTAGGCATAATGGTAGACATTTCCTGTAAATGACTCTAATTACTATTTCTTTTACACAGCCAATCCAAGCATGTCTAGGATCAGCTTCAGGGAAAAGCGGAAAGAAGTAGAAAGCTAGATCCTTAACCTTGGGAGTTAAGTCCTCTTATTCCTCCCCTTAGGCACTGGGTTAACGGCCTCCCAGCCTGGGTTATGTGCCTTCAAGAAGAGTAACTCCTTCTCTTTCATACTAGGAAAGGCTCCCTTTTAGCAAAGATTAAAAAATTAGGCTGGGAGCCTGGGCTTCTATCTCCAGTCATAAAGCTCAGAGGAACCAGAACAATCACTATCTTAAGTCTCTTGCAAGGAAGCAGGGGTCAGGGCACGAAAGCTGGTGAGGAAACCAAGTAAAGAGATCAAACTTACTGAGCAGCTACTGTATGCCAGGTACTCTAGTAGGTGCTTCGCATAATTCCTATCAGGGGTCCTCAAACTTTTTAAACAGGGGGCCAGTTCACTGTCCCTCAGACCGTTGGAAGGCCATTGGAGAGTGTGGCGCACAGTCCACACATGCACACCATGGGCCCGGGAAGAGTTGGCTGCTAAATAGGACAGGCAGCAGTGGCAAAAACACCCAGTGGGCTGGATAAATGTCCTCGGCGGGCTGGATAAATGTCCTCGGCGGGCCGCATGTAGCCCACAGGCCATAGTTTGAGGACCCCTATTCCCCCAAACCACCTACACCCCAGAACTCTGTTCCCAGGAAAGTAGACGAGTAAGCAGAGATTGGTATGGTTCCAGTGAGGACTCCCTGCTCCTGACTCTCTCTAAAATGTCCACACAGAAGGGTGACTTAGGTTAACAAACTAACACTACTAGTAAGATTAAGAGGAAGCTATTGTGTAGAAGCTCTTTCCTTTGCTTCCTATATTATCTAAACACATAGGAGGGCAAAGGGCCCCCTATATTCCTATGAGTTTATCCAAAACCTATCCAACCTTCAAAGCCCAGGCTAAGCCTACCTTCTCTGGGACATCATCCCAGAGAAAGGATGTTGTGTTTTTTTTTTTTTTTTTTTTTTTTGAGACAGGGTCTCACTCTGTCACCCTGGCTGGAGTGCAGAGGCAACATCACAGCTCACTGCAGCCTTGAACTCCTGGGCTCAAACAATCCTCCTGCCTCCGCCTCTTGACTAGCTAGAACTACAGGCATGCCACTACGCCCAGCTAATTTTTTTTTTCATTTTTTGCAGAGATGGGGTCTCACTATGTTGCCCAGGAGGGTGGGTCTCGAATTCCTGGCATGAGTGATCATCCCAAACTGCTCGGATTACAGGCAAGAGCCACCAGCCTCAACTTGCATTATATTTAAAAGACTACAATGCTACGCATAAAGACTTTTTAAAAATCTTCACCTAGTAATTTCACTATTCAGAGTGATAACAAAGCTCATAGTTCTTATACTGTGTGGTAAGCACTATGCTAAGCAATTTCCTTAGAGAATCTCACAAAAAATGAAAAAGGTAAAGGCTATTATTTGACAGATGCATAAAGGGAAGCTTGGAAACTAGCATAGGGTCACACTAGTAAATGACAGAGGTAGGACTCAACTTCAAATTGACTGGACTCTAGAGCCTATCTTTTCTTACTACTCCCCAGTACTAGGAACATATTCTTGGTAAATAACCCCAAAATACAGTGACAACTTGAGGCATAAGAGGATCGGTGTCATATAATTATAACATAGTAACCTGGAGCATTCCAAATATGTTAACAGTTAAGTGAATGGAGGCAATCCAGATTATAGAATTTTACGCAGGAATTAAAAATATTTTTTAGGCCCAGGCACGGTGGCTCGCACCTATAATCCTAGCACTCTGGGAGGCCAAGGCAGGCGGATTGCTCAAGGTCAGGAGTTCGAAACCAGCCTGAGCAAGAGTGAGACCCCATCTCTACTATAAACAGAAAGAAATTAATCAGCTAACTAATATATACAGAAAAAATTAGCAGGGCATGGTGGCACATGCCTGTAGTCCCAGATAGCTGAGGCAGTAGGATCACTTGAGCCCAGGAGTCTGAGGTTGCAGTGAGCTAGGCTAATGCCACAGCACTCACTCTAGCCTGGGCAAAAAAGTGAGACTCAGTCTCAAAAAATAAAATAAAATAAAAATATTTTTTACAAATTAACTTTTAGTGACATGGGGGAAATTTTATGCCATAAATAGAAAAAGCAGAATATAAAATTCTATACATAGTCCAATCTCACCTATGTAAAAAAAAAAAAAAATCTGTACATTTAAAAAGATCTAAATTTACTGTTTAAAAAAAAGGCAAGTTGCAGAATAATCTATTAATTAGATTAATAATAATCTATTATTATTAATAATCTATTATAATAGATTAATATAATACTATATTACTAATATATTAATATAATTAATATATTATATAATATAATTTAATATATAAAATATAATAATACTAATAATCTATTATTATAAAAAATAATCTGGGCCGGGCGTGGTGGCTCACGCCTGTAATCCTAGCTCTCTGGGAGGCCGAGGTGGGCGGATCATTTGAGCTCAGGAGTTCGAGACCAGCCTGAGCAAGAGCGAGACCCTATCTCTACTATAAATGGAAAGAAATTAATTAGCCAACTAATATATATAGAAAAAAAAATTAGCCGGGCATGGTGGCACATGCCTGTAGTCCCAGTTGCTTGGGAGGCTGAGGCAGCAGGATTGCTTGAGCCCAGGAGTTTGAGGTTGCTGTGAGCTGACGCCATGGCACTCACTCTAGCCTGGGCAATAAAGTGAGACTCTGTCTCAAAAAAAAAAAAAAAAAAGAATAATCTATTAGATTATTAATCTAATAATCACGTATATGAGCGCTGTCTGAAAGTATACAGCCATATAACCATTCTCATTATATTAATAACAGCTGGATACTTTCTGGACAGCCCTTGTACGTATTTAGCCCAGTTTCATTTATGTAAATAATGGCTAATTTTAAGTATTCAATAAATGTAAGCCATTATTATTATTACAACAATGAACATGTACTATTTTATAATCAGAAAAATCAAAAAATTTATTAAATTACAAATTTAGGTACTTCCTTATTTAATAACTAAAAAGCATATTACCTCAAGAAAATTAAATAACGTGCCTTTCTTCTCTGGCAATCTTAACTTATAAAATACTTCATAATTATACAATGTCAGATTTAAATACATCTAAGTTATGGTAATCAAGCAGCACTGAGAGGAACACTGCAACATTTCCAATCACCTAAGGTTTACATTCAGCATGTTGGACCACAGAAAGCTGTGCTGACACTATCATATGTAGAGTTTGAAATCACAGACAGAAAGGCCAAACCAGAGGTGGTACTTAAAAGGGCTGTGATTAACAAGATTTTCTTGATCAATATCTCATACTGTATCAAAATTATGGCTTTTGGTATACTCTTAGATAAACCAACAGCTACAGGGTAACTCGGCAGAGACGTGGAGGACATGAATATAAATTAAGGATATTTTTCAGCTGCTGATTCTAGGTAGAATTTCTATAAAAAACCCCACAAGAGATTTATTTTGAATTAAAAATGGGCAACTCCAGAACTTTAGCTCCTCAAGTTCCACAAGAGTCTCAATATTTATGTAAGTTGAAATGGAAGGTCCATTGCCTAGTACTGATTTTTGGCCTACCTATGGCAAAGAACAAGTTGAAACATTAAAAGATGAAAGATTTCCCTTTCCCTTTCCCGAGGTACAGTAACAAGATAATATACGTGCCAGAAGTAATAAAGAACAGAAAAATACTAGAAAATTAACTGGATAGAAAAAACAAAACAATAATAACTTTAACTCTGAAGAACAGCTATCTTTTTTTCCCTGCATTTTATCACACTAGACTGCAAAAACCACCACACAAAGAAGAGTAAGAGTTTGGCTGCCCTGATGAGTCTTTTTACCTGTATCTTGCTCTTTCAGACCATTGCAGTACATAGCATGTCGCTCAATCTTTGTGGGTGGGAAGCCTTGGTCACAGAGTGGGCAGGATACCTGGGTACTGGATGAGAAGGTAGAAACAGATACTTCCTTCTTGGCATCTCCCTTGTTACCAACCTGAAGAACATGATAAACGGCAATTGTAACAGCCTTAGTTTATAAAATACCTTTTCCCCCAAGAACTGCAAGAGACTCCATCCCATATTTCACTTACTTTCAAAGAGACAATAGCAATCAGTTTACCAAATTCGGGGTTAAAGATTGAGCGATACTACTAATAGAGTTAATATTTATTCAGTGCCTGCCAACTATTTACATTCTGCATGCATTATTTCTTTAATCCTCACAATCTTATAAAGGTATTAACACACTCTTTTTAACACATGAGAAAAGTGTTGTCCAAAGTCAGAATAAGTGGCAAAGACGAAATTCAAACCAAGGACTATCTAGGCCGGGCGCGGTGGCTCAAGCCTGTAATCCTAGCTCTCTGGGAGGCCGAGGTGGGCGGATCATTTGAGCTCAGGAGTTCGAGACCAGCCTGAGCAAGAGCGAGACCCCCATCTCTACTATAAACAGAAAGAAATTAATTGGCCAACTAATATATATAGAAAAAATTAGCCGGGCATGGTGGCGCATGCCTGTAGTCCCAGCTACTTGGGAGGCTGAGGCAGCAGGATTGCTTGAGCCCAGGAGTTTGAGGTTGCTGTGAGCTAGGCTGACGCCACGGCACTCACTCTAGCCTGGGCAATAAAGTGAGACTCTGTCTCAAAAAAAAAAAAAAAAAAGACTATCTAGCTACAAAACTTGAGGGCATGTGATCTCTACACTTTGCAAGACACAGTCCTCGTTGCATCTGTGTGCTGTGTCTGCTGTGTTTCACATTTTGTATGTCAACAGCTTTTTCAACCTCATAAAAGGACTGTGACCCTTATAACTGACTTTAAGGCATAAGGAGTTAGAAAACAAAAGAGCCCTAAGCCAAAAGCAGCACAACTGGGATTTAAAACTTAAGGGCCAGGTGTGGTGGCTCACACATGTAATCCTAGTACTTTGGGAGGCTGAGGTGGGAGGATCACTTGAGGCAAGGAGTTACAGACCAGCCTGAGCAACACAGTCTCTACAAAGAAAATAAGAAAAATTAGCCAGGCATGGTGGTACATGCCTGTAGTCCTAACTACTCGGGGGGCTGAGCTAAGAGGATAGCTTGAGCCCACAAGTTTGAGGCTGTGATGAGCTATGATCACACCACTGCACTCCAGCCAGGGCAACAGAGCAAGACCCTATTTCAAAAAGAACTTAAGTCTGATCTTAGACCCATAAGACATACACCTATTGTGTTTTATTTGTGACTTTTGGGACTGAAAGAGGAAACTAAGACCCAAATATTTAAGAAGACTCAAAGAAGTCTTAGTTAAGATAATCAATTCGCTGAAGCCACTCTTAAACCATCTCTCTCTTATTCCTCTCAGTGTTTTATAGTCATCATTTCTCCTGTAGTTGCCAGTGTCTCTTGGAGGCAGTTTTTTTTTTTTTTTTTTTTGAGACAGAGTCTCGCTTTGTTGCCCAGGCTAGAGTGAGTGCTGTGGCGTCAGCCTAGCTCACAGCAACCTCCAACTCCTGGGCTCAAGCAATCCTCCTGTCTCAGCCTCCCGAGTAGCTGGGACTACAGGCATGCGCCACTATGCCCGGCTTTTTCTATATATAGTTGGCCAATTAATTTCTTTCTATTTATAGTAGAGACGGGGTCTCGCTCTTGTTCAGGCTGGTTTCCAACTCCTGACCTTGAGCAATCGCCTCAACCTCCCAGAGTGGTAGGATAACAGGCATTAGCCACCGCGCCCAGCCCTAGAATCAGTTTTATTTTTACCTGTACAGGTTGGTCAGAGCCAAGAACTCTGTAGTGATTAATCCAACACTATGCATGAGCACTGCAGTACTACTGCCTAACACTTGCTTCGAAGGACAGCATGTCCTACCCAATCAATGTGAAACTGTCCTGCATAGCTACTGCTTCCATTTAAGATCAAGGAACACTTGGGCTGTCATTGCACCTTACTGCTGGGGGTAGGAGGTGACTCTCTTCTGATACAAGAATAAAAAAGGACCAAAACTGCAATGGGTAGATAATTTGACTTCTGAGTCAACTGGAGTTTTGGGTTTTGTGTTTGTTTGTTTTTTTTTTTTTTGGGGGGGGGTGCAGTTTGGGCTCTCCATTTAGACTATCCCTAACACCTACTGCTTGTGTGATCCAGCAGAGAAACAGGCCATCTAAACACCAAGTCAAAGTCAAACAGTTTCTGTAACTGCCATAAAATGTTCTGTTCTCAACATACCTGCCTTTTACTGAAAACACATACTCTAAAAGGGAAAAACTAACAAGATGAAAAAGGAACTAATGGGTTGAGTTCTTATAGTATGCCAGACTCCACAAAGCAATTTCCATATTCATCCCTGACAACAACCCAACTGAATGAAGGTATCTCTAACTCCAGCATTATGGAAGGGGAAATTGAAGCTTGGAAAGGCAAAAGTAATCTGCTGATCACAAAGGTATTAAGTGAACAATCTAGACTCAAACCCAGGCCTGTATGAAATCAAAACCTTTAGTAATTCCATTCTACCACGTTGTGGCAGAAGTAAAAAGCCTTCCTGCCACTTATTTTCTGAAAGCTGATCCTACCAGGTATTGGGAGATTATCTGGTTCTATTATTCTTCTCTAAGAGGTGGGGAGAGTCAAGTGGGTCTGGAAGTTCTAGGTACTATTTATTCCAAGTTTAATCACTGAGGTTCTCACAAATCCAGGTTCTACTGTTCATAAATCTTATAAGTTATAAAGCTTGAAAAACAGCAAAGCTATTTGAGCAGAAGGGGGGAAATCAATATACCCCAAAATTTACAAGTATTCTTGAAATTACTAAAAGTTAGTGGTAAATGAGCAGTTACTTGGCATTCTAAAGTTCACTAAGCACAGAAATGTTATATAACACAAATCTCACTGGTGCTCACACTCAATACTATATTCCTTTGTATTCATCACCAGCTCTATAAAATGCACAGAATGTACTTCCAACTATTAATGTATTCAAAGAGGGAGTAGTTTGTCTATTATTGTCTTACTGTGAATATGAGACCACTTCCAACAACTATTCATAGGTAACCCAGAAGGTTTCTGAACAGTTTTATGTTAAAATAAGGTATTTTTCCCCAGCATCATTAAAAAGGTCTATTTAAATATTAACTACTATGGAGGAACCTAAAGGAGAAAAAATATAAGCAGAGCAGCTTTTATTAGGACCATGTAGTCAGGGATTTGGTCTCTGTAAAAATTCTACTTCTTTTAAAATACTATACAGTTATTTCTCAAAGAAAGCACTTGGACACTGACTCTTGATCTTGTAAAGGGCTGGTCCTTACCTTCAGACCTCAAAAGAAACCTCACCTCAAGAAATGAACCTATGGCCGGGCACTGTGGCTCACGCCTGTAATCCCAGCTCTCTGGGAGGCCGAGGCGGGCGGATTGTTTGAGCTCAGGAGTTCGAAACCAGCCTGAGCAAGAGCGAGACCCCATCTCTACCATAAATATAAAGAAATTAATTGGCCAACTAAAAATATATAGAAAAAATTAGCCGAGCATGGTGGCACATTCCTGTAGTCCCAGCTACTTGGGAGGCTGAGGCAGCAGGATCGCTTGCTTGAGCCCAGGAGTTTGAGGTTGCTGTGAGCTAGGCTGACGCCACGGCACTCACTCTAGCCTGGGCAACAGAGTGAGACTCTGTCTCAAAAAAAAAAAAAAAGAAATGAACCTAGTAAAAATAAAAGCATCTCCTGCAAATCACTCAATCACCACCCCCCCAAGTTATGTATACATAGCTTAGGAAGCTCTCTGTTTAGATCTTTCCCCTCTTACCATAGGACTATTGACAGTTTACTTAAAAACTTCATGGCTAAACTAGCTGTATGACTCTGAATAACTTCTATTAACTCTTCTAAGAACAGAACATCTGTCTGAAACTCCAACTAAGGGAAACTCTAGGCAAGATATTCAGAAAACCTGGAAAATCCAAGGAAACCTGACTACTTCAGGAAATCAAATCAAGAGAGACTACAGTTCTGCCATGAGTATTCCAAATACCTCAAATACTGTTAGGCAATTCTGTCATTAGTAAGCTAATTGAACAGCCACAATACAAAGCAGTAAAATAATAACTGTTTCCACATCCATGCTTTTACTTGTGACAAATTTCTGCTACATGTTTTATATTCTTTACCTAATTTAATCTGCAGAGTACCCCAGTAAAATAGGTATTTTTGCCTCCATTTTACATTTGAATAACTGAAATTCAGAAAAGCACTCCTCTTCTGTACTTACCCAATGCCCTAGGAATCTATCATTACATTCATCAGACCACATTATAGTTACAATTATCTGTTCATGTGTCTGTCTCCTCCCTTACCATGACCCTTTGTGAGCAAGGTCTATTTTTCTTATTTATCTTTGCATACTAAGAGTCTAAAACAATGACTAGCATAAAGTATGCAAACTGAATATCTACCTAATAAATGAATAACACAATTAATTTGCCCAACATCATGAAGTGGTGGGGCTGGGATTCAAAGCCTTATCTTCTAATTCCAATTCACAAGCTCCTTGCACTATACCTCACCCCCTTTCAATAAACAAGTTTTAGGACATATGACCTTATACACAAATTCCAAGAGCAAGATTCCATACCCTTAATGATACCATCTTTGAGTACATAAAATATTCAATTCTGTCTAATAAGTGACTTATAATTATTCGGTAATTAGTGACTTAAAAACTATAGCATCACTAACTTCTTTTAAAAGAAACTTCTAAGACCATTTAGGGACAACCACAGATATCAGCAAACAGCAACACTGAAAAGAGGACATTCATTGTGAGAAAAGCTATACAATTCCATCTATTTGATGTATAGTAGTGCAGACATGTTCATTATAAATTCCAAATAGGGTTCATGATCTTTTTTTTTTTTTTTTTTTTTGAGACAGAGTCTCACTTTATTGCCCAGGCTAGAGTGAGTGCCGTGGCATCAGCCTAGCTCACAGCAACCTCAAACTCCTGGGCTCAACCAATCCTGCTGCCTCAGCCTCCCGAGTAGCTGGGACTACAGGCATGTGCCACCATGCCCGGCTAATTTTTTCTATATATATTAGTTGGCCAATTAATTTCTTTCTATTTATAGTAGAGATGGGGTCTCGCTCTTGCTCAGGCTGGTCTCGAACTCCTGAGCTCAGACGATCCGCCCACCTCGGCCTCCCAGGGGTTCATGATCTTTGACCCAAAAAAAGAATAGTCTCCTTTGCAGTCATGGATGAGTAAAAAATCAGCCTTGAATTAACTAACTAAAGGCTTATAGAACTTCTTCTATATGTTAAGATGACTACGTTAATAATACCGTTTCTCCATTCCCATTTAGAAGATTCTGTTTCCTCTCTGAGAAAAAGACCCAGAGCCCATTTCGACATTATCTAGCAGGATCTGTCCTCAGTCACTCTGCTGCAGGGAGAGCCATCATCTTTCCTACCACCACTGGAGTTAGGGAATCTTGGTCTGTCAGTTGTGACAGATCAGGTTCCAGAGAACCAGGCAGTGTGCATGATTCATGAAAGCAGAATTTCTACCCAGTTACCTGCAGTGCAGAGACTAGGGAGGGAATCTAAGTTCTACTATAAAAACTGTTTCCAAAAAAACCTGGAGTATAAACAGGAATAAGAGAATTAAGTTTTTTTAAGGTGCACAGGATGACAGAATACACAAATGCAACCAAAATTTTTATTTCCACAGAAGAATTCATTTAATTCTCAGACTGCTTTTCACAGTAACAGATTTTAAAAGATTTTAAATTCTTTTTTTTTTTTTGAGACAGAGTCTCGCTCTGTCACCCTGGGTAGAATGCAGTGGTGTCATCATACCTCAGAGCAACCTCAAATTCCTGGGCTCAAGTGATCCTCCTGCCTTGGCCTCCCCAGTGGCTGGGACTACAGCCATGCACCACCAGGCCGAGCTAGTTTTTTCTATTTTTTTGTAGAGAGATTTTTTTCTAGTTTTTTTCTATTTTTTTTGCAGAAAAAAGTATTTCTCTGCAGTCAATCCCTTACTACTTTGGTCACTACAAGAGACTCCTTGCAATGGCCAATTTACTTTATGTTTCTGTATGTTTGCTTTTTTAGGATGTCATATAAATGCAATTACACAATGTATTGTCTTTTGCTCTTCCTCAGACTTGCCGTGAACTCCTGAGCTCAAGTAATTCTCTTGTGTTGGCCTTCCAGAGTGCTAGGATTACAGGCGTGAGCCACATACCTGGCTAGATTTTAAATTCTTTAAAAGAATTCTGGGGCTGAGCCCGGTGGCTCATGTCTACAATCCTAGCATTCTGAGAGGCTGAGGCGGAAGGATCATTTGAGCTCAGGAGTTCGAGACCAGCCTAAGCAAGAGTGAGACCCGTCTCTACTATAAATAGAAAGAAATTGGCTGGACAACTAAAAATATATAGAAAAAATGAGCCGGGCATGGTGGCGCATGCCTGTAGTACCAGCTACTCAGGAGGCTGAGGCAGAAGGATTGCTTGAGCCCAGGAGTTTGAGGTTGCTATGAGCTAGGCTGATGTCACTGCACTCTAGCCCGAGCAACAGAGCAAGACTCTGTCTCAAAAAAAGAGAAAGAAATAATAATGTATACAAAGGACTCAAGAAATGGTTACCGTTATTTTTAGAAACAGTGCTGAATTCATCTTAACTATTAAGAATCTCTCCCTAAGTGTTCCAAAAGTTAAAACCCTCTGCCACCTAAATCTTGTCAGCCAACGTCAATATAGCATCACAGAGAGGACAACCAGCAGAAAGAAACCACTGAGAAAAATTATAGAGAAGAATATTCACCTCCTTATCTGCCATGATTATTCTTACTTCATCCGAGGTCTCTCTGTTACCTGGAGAGACTTCTTTTTCAGGGTCAAGAATTTCAGGGGAACTTAGCTGTGTCTCTGTAAGTAAAAAAAATAAAATCCTATTACTTTTTTGTGTTTTCATAGTTTAAAGAAAAAAACTATTTTTCCTAAAGATTAGGGTATAATAATGCTGCAGTGGCAATATACATCTAGTTTGTTCCTTCTTAAAGCTTTACTGAGACATTATATATAACAGAATTTACCAATTCTTAGTATACAGTTTGATAAGTTTTGACAAATGTATACCATTTATACATTGTACCATTAAATACCATGTAACCACCACCATAATCAAGATATAAAACATTTCCAGCACACCAAAAAGTATTTCTCTGCAGTCAATCCCTTACTACTTTGGTCACTACAAGAGACTCCTTGCAATGGCCAATTTACTTTATGTTTCTGTATGTTTGCTTTTTTAGGATGTCACATAAATGCAATTACACAATGTATTGTCTTTTGTGTCCAGCTTCTTTCACTTAGTACAATGTATCTGAGATGTAGCCATGTTGTTACATATATTAGATAGTTCATACTTTTTACTGCTTAGTATTCAACTGTGTGGATATATCACAATTTGTTTATCTATGCACCAGTTGATCCACTGACTTATTTCCACTGTAGTTCTAGCTTTAAAGTATATTAATTTTGATAGAAAACAGGCCTGGTGCAGTGGCTCACGCCTGTAATCCTAGCACTCTGGGTGGCTGAGGCAGGCGGATTGCTCAAGGTCAGGAGTTCAAAACCAGCCTGAGCAAGAGCGAGACCCCATCTCTACTATAAATAGAAAGAAACTAATTGGCCAACTAATATATATAGAAAAAATTAGCGGGGCATGGTGGTGCATGCCTTTAATCCCAGCCACTCAGGAGGCTGAGGCAGAAGGATTGCTTGAGCCCAGGAATTTGAGGTTGCTATGAACTAGGCTGACACCATGGCACTCACTCTAGCCTGGGCAACAAAGTGAGACTCTGTCTCAAAAAACAAAACAAAACAAAAACCTGCCAATGTTAGTACTGAGGTTAAACAGATGATTGAAGAAAACAGAAATTAGAAATAGAATATACATTGTAGACAAAGATAGCTTTCTTTAATATGTTCTTTAAACAGCATCTATTAATTCAACAAATATTAATTGAACAAGTCCTATGCATTGTACTAGCTACTAGTAATATGGAGATATAAGGCAAGGTACCTCATAGTCCAGTTCAGGGGCCAGAAAATTATATATAGGTCATGGGCCAACTCTATCCAGTTGCCTGTTTTTGTAAGTAAGGTTTTATTGGAATACAGTCACATGCATTCTTCTAAGTATTGCCTATGGCTGGTTTTGCACTAAAACAGAAGAGCTGTGTAGTTTCAACGGACTGCATGGCTCACAGAATCTAAAATATTTACAATCTACTCTTTCATTCTTTACCAACCTCTGCCCCAAACATCTATCACTTAACAAAAGAACAGTAATTATATATCAAAAAGCAACAAATCTGGAAAAGAAGTGTTACAGACTCAATGTTTGTGTCTCTCCCAAACTTCATATGTTGAAATCCTAACCCCCAATGTGATTGTATTAGGAAGCGGGGCTTTGTGGGGGTAGTTGGGTCATGAGGGTAGAATCCTTGAGAATGGAATTAGTGCCCTTATAAAAGGGACCACCTCAGAGAGCTCTCTCACTCTCATTCTGCTGCATGAGGACACAGTAAGAAGGTGCCATCTATGAGCCAGGAAGCAGGTTCTCACGAAAAACAGTATCTACGGACTCCTTGATCTTGGACTTCCTATCCTCCAGAACTGTGAGAAATAAATTTCTGATAAGCCACCCAGTCTATGGTATTTTGTTATAGCAGCCCAAACTAAGACAAGAAATTTTATCTCAGAATGCAAATCCAGTAAATTCTTTATTGTCTCACACAGTACCTACTAACTTCTGTGCTTCACAAATACAACGAATGGCCAATGTTGGGCAAATAAAGCACCTGCAACATTCTAAAATATCTTCTGATTCATCAAAGAAGGATTAAAAACATTTCTAGAATTAAGTATATTTTAATACATCACAATTTTTCAAAAACTGGACACACACGCACCACCCTTGTTGGAAAAAGGCTTCCAGAGCACAAATTTCAAAATCTTCTTTGTCAATTTTCCCTGAAAGGTATTATCAAGAAGACATTCAGTGTTTGAAAATCAAAAGTATTCACTTCATTGTTTAGACTACTGTAATAATAAAAAGTCTCCAATTAGCTCTGTGAACGGCTACAACATGAAACTATAGTAACAACTTAAGAGGGTATTAGCTCCTCCAAAACAAATGCTGCCAGTAGCATGTACAATGTGAATATAAGGCTATAATCCTGCTTCGTCAACAAACACTAAAAAGATATAACTTTGAAAATATCAGACCCATGAAACTGTCAGAAATATGAAAGGGAATAGGAAACAGACTATTACACTTAATCTGTGCTTCACCCATTTAGAACAAATTTTTTCATACAACTTATACATAACTTTGAAATTATAAATTTAAAAAGAAACTCAGAAGTTTGGCTTCAGAGAGAAGTAGTTATACTTTCTTAGCAAAAGGAACATTAATGTAATGAAACCTTTTACAATCTCATTTAGAAGTGGCTTATGTCAGCAAACAGTTGGACTTAATTAGCAAGTTAATGACAGCAAGTCATGATCATAAAAGCTATCTAACCTCGGTCATGAAGGGCTTACTTTTCCTTCTCTCATTAACTAGTGCTTTCAAGATCAATATATTTGCAGGTCCCTCCAGTGAGATACCATGGTGACATCACATGCCATCATCCTGAACAGAAAGACTGAGTGAATTCCCAGAAGAATGGCATAAGTCAGTAGTCCCAAACACAGCGAAGGTACTGCTTTCTTTTCACAAAGATAGCACAGCATTCTTGAGTGCTCCTGCCAAAATCAGAGCACTTGGCAGTGGGTCTCTTAGTGGGTATCATTAAGGTATCAATGAAATCCAAACATACTTCAATGAATTAAGGAACCATTTTCAATAAAAACCAACATAGTTAAATTTTAAAAATAAAGACCTTTATGATAGGCCGTCAAATATTAATATTTAAAAATATTTGCAGGACGTTCCTAGATTACATGTGAACTAAGTTTGAGTTTCTGTGGGGAAAAAATCTGAAAGAAATCAAAATAAAAAACTGAGTATCTCTAACCTTGACAAGCTATATGAGACCTGTGGGAAAACCAGATATGGCTTACAGTAATATCTGTAAATTCCTTGCTGTCCAAGGAGTTTAAACATTAGTAGCAAGTCTCTCAATCTCATATGAATGAGGTTAATGACAAATATAAAGGGTTCCACCTTTAGAGAAGCCAAAAAAGAAAATATAAGCTAAAACAAACTCCTTAGAAATTAGTTCATATCACAAAATAATGCTTCATATTACACAATGATTCAACTCAAGAGTTCCCTTAAATAGTAGGTATCTTAGTTCATTTAAAATTATTTTGTGTATCTAAATCCATCCATGTACAAGTTTTTTTTTTTTTTTTTTTTTGGTCTCTCTGTGTTAGCCAGACTGATCTCAAACTCCTGGCTTCAAGCAATCCTCCCACCTCAGCCCCTCAAAGTGCTAGGATTACAAACATGAGCCATCAAGCCTTGCCTAAGGTACAACTCTTAATGAGCATCTCTTCTACCTAAAGCAAGGTACACATCTTTTAATCTCTACAATTAACAATAAGCAAACTTGTCTAAGATTAAAAATAAGCCAATGGTTTGTACTCTTATATTTTCTTGAAATAAAAAATAAAATAAAAAATAAGTCAATGATGGAACTGTGCACAAAATTCAATTTCTGCACCCCTTATGCAATAAGACCCCAATGAATGGCAATGTAAAAACTAACTAGTAAAAGTCTTTGACTGTATAGTTAAGTGCTATTCCTGATGTTTTGCTGCCAACTCTGATAAGGTTGGTAAACAAACAACAAAAGAGTCATGTTAACTTCAAAACTAAATTACCCCTAAGAATAGAAAAGGTTGCGGCCGGGCGCCGTGGCTCAAGCCTGTAATCCTAGCTCTCTGGGAGGCCGAGGTGGGCGGATCATTTGAGCTCAGGAGTTCGAGACCAGCCTGAGCAAGATCGAGACCCCATCTCTACTATAAATAGAAAGAAATTAATTGGCCAACTAATATATATAGAAAAAAAAATTAGCCGGGCATGGTGGCACATGCCTGTAGTCCCAGCTACTTGGGAGGCTGAGGCAGCAGGATTGCTTGAGCCCAGGAGTTTGAGGTTGCTGTGAGCTAGGCTGACGCCACGGCACTCACTCTAGCCTGGGCAATAAAGTGAGACTCTGTCTCAAAAA
>VSMD01104907.1:0-29605 GCA_008750895.1 Mirza zaza
TTTCTCCCCTTCAGTGAGGGCTGGTCTAGGGGAGAGTTTGGGCGGAGCTGAGTTGGGTAAGCCCGCCCTCAGGCACCACCAATGTCGTCAGCAGGGGTCAAAGTTCTGTTCTCTGCTTCCAGGCAAAGCTGACAGGGAGGGGCTGGAATGGCCCCGCTCAGTCAGAGTCTGCGTGTGGGGGTGGGGCTGTCCGAGACCCGCAGTCTGGAGCGGGCCTGGCCTCTTTCCACTGTCCCCAACTCCGCAGCTACTCCTGGGCCTCTGCCAGCAGGCCAGACCACACGCCACCAGGCCTCCCCTGGCTGTGATGCTGGCCAGGAGGTTCCCTGCACAGGAACGCCACCTGGGCTGGGCTCACGGCCTCCCTTTGGGGGGAGGGTTGCCCTCTAGGACGCTGATCTGCCCCTGAAGGCACACACACCTCAGCAGGCTGTTCACGTATATCCCTTCTGTGCCCCGGGCAATGCGAGGCCTCGGTGCACAGGATGTGGTCTGCAGGTCTGACCTCTGGGTCCCAGAGTTCAAACTTTGTCCCCATCAGGGAGACGCGTGCCTGTCCCAATTCACCCACAGGGAGCCCAAGCTGGGTCTATGTCTCTCAACCTCAGTCTCTGCCCCGTTCTCCTGGGATCACCGTGCCAGCAGCACCTGGGAGGGCTGGCGGGCCGAGAGCTCACAGTCTGAGTTCTGCTTAGTCAGCTGTAGGGCCCCAAAAGGGAAGGTCCCGTTCCCTGGAGGTGCCTCCGGCTGGTGGCTATATTGTCTCTCTGTCTCTCTGGGCAGCCGCCGGTAGGGTCGGGGGAGGGGAGGAGGAGGCAATATGGCGTCTGCCGCGAGGCTCGGGTCTGTGCACAAGGCGGTGCCCCGAGGGAGTTGGGAGCCTGGCGCCGCGTCCGCTATTGGCTTACCGCTCACTGGCGGTGGTTGTCGCTGGGCTGGTGTCCGCAGGTCCCTCCGCTTGCTGGTGAGCCCACCAGCAGTCCGGGATGCAGGGGAGGGGAAACGGCAGATCCACCTACCCTTCCCGCTGGTCTCCGGGCTGCTCCGGGGGTCCCAGCTTCCAGTTCTCCTCCGCGACCTCCTCCCGTGGAGTCTCCCGTGGTCTCAGGTACTCCTCCTGCCGACCCTCATCCGATGTAAGCTCGTCTTCTTGCTTCTTTCTTCTAATTTCTGCTAGAATCTGTCTTTTCTTCAGAGACACTCTGTCTGGCGGTGTTTCTCATCCGCCATCTTCTGGGCGTGGCCACTTCTTATAGTTTTAAAACCATTTATTAAACTTACCAAATCTGGCAGTCATCAGGATAAGTTTTAACTTTCTTAAAAATATGCATAGATCCCAATTGTCATGTAGATAAATATGGTATTTTCTAGGGACTTGAAGTAAACTTAAAGATGCTTGTGCAACATTTAATTAATAAAAACCTCAAATTTTCTGAAGAGCTATTAGACTCTGGCTCCCAAAATCATCTGAAATTGGCTTTCCTCCCCTTCTTTCAGGTGTTTAGAATTACAACCCAACAACTTGAAAGCTTTGATGGCTTTGGCTGTGAGTTACACTAACACTGGCCATCAGCAGGATGCCTGTGAAGCTCTGAAGAATTGGATTAAGCAAAATCCAAAGTACAAATACCTTGTGAAGAGCAAGAAGGGATCTCCAGGCCTCACCCGGCGGATGTCTAAGTCCCCAGTTGATAGGTATCCTTCTCATTATATTACAGCCAGCAGCAAACACCCATGTACACAATTAATCACCTTAAGAGTGATGAATGAGCCTCAGATACTCACCACTCACTCCAGAATGGTTTGTAGGATAGCATTCTGCAGCACTGATTTGAAACATTGATGCTGAGCCCAGGCCAACCTTTTGACACATGACCTACATTATGGGCCCTCACATTTATCTGAGCACCACGTTTTAAAGCCAGATGCTTTGGACATATATTTACGTAAAGTATAATGAGCACAGATGCTCCAAGTTTTATAAAGCTTGAGAGTTAGGAATGGGGAAAAATGGCAGTCCTGTCTTCTGGAAATTTTGTTTTCTGTCAGCAATAAATCCCGATATGAAATCCTTTCTCACTGAAGCCTTGGGAAACTCAGCTGTGGGGTTTTCCCCACTGACACTCACAGGGCCAACAGAACTCTCCCGTGATTCCTTGCTTAGCACAGCCTGCATCTGGGTACTACAAAGTATTTCATGAAAATCAGCCGTATTTTTTAACATTCAGTGTTAACAGTCCTCTCATTAAGCTAAGATACTTTAAGCAAAATTTTCTGGTCTGTTAGGAAGAGAGACTTCTTGAAATGGAGTCAAGAGATTTAACAGGAAATCATTCATGTTCAGACTGTTTGAATTACAAATCTAATTTTTGCCATTGTAGCTCTATTCTGGAAGGAGTGAAGGAATTATATCTGGAAGCTGCCCACCAAAATGGAGATGTGATTGACCCAGACCTACAGACTGGTCTGGGCGTACTGTTCCACCTGAGTGGAGAATTTAATAGAGCAATAGATGCATTTAACGCTGCCTTAACTGTTCGGCCAGAGGTAAGACAGCACCCTAAAGCAAGAAACCCTAAGGTTCTCTGTAACAAATAAGTTTTCTCTATTTCTTCTACGCTTTATTTCCCTGCCTCCACTGGTTTAAAGTGATCGGTACTAATGATGTGCTACTGTGGCTGTTAATACTGAAATACCTAAAATAGAAACACTAATTACATGATGGCATCAAAGGGTAGCTGTTCTTTGATAAATGAAAGTCATTTCACAAAGTTGTCCATAAAGACTTTTTGAGTAATTCACCTCGCCAGTGTCCCTTTCCGTGAGCACTGGAAATATTTTTAGCCACCTTCCTTCCTCTGCAGGGGAATGTGGGAATGCTCTGTCACCGTGGCTTGTACTGGTTTAGAGAGCTCTGATTTTGTCTTCAGGACTATTCGTTATGGAACCGTCTGGGGGCGACCTTGGCGAACGGAGACCGCAGCGAGGAAGCCGTGGAGGCCTACACGCGGGCGCTGGAGATTCAGCCCGGCTTCATCCGGTCCAGATACAATCTGGGGATAAGCTGCATCAACCTGGGCGCCTACAGGTAAGTAGCAACAGGCCCAGAACGAAAGCCACGCCCAGGACTGAAGTCGAATAACCCCAGGGGTGCTTTCCAAAGAAAAATACCTCCCTTTGTAGGGGTCTTCCTCTCCCTCCTCCGGGAAGTGGGCGAATGTGGCACCTTCAGATGCTGAGGCCTGTTTCAGCAGGAGGTCAGAGAGCAGCGATCATCCAGGCATCTTGGGGAATGTGGATTCCCAGGCCCCTCCTCCTCCTCCCCGTTCCACTCACCCCCACGATTTCCATTCAGTCAGCCTGGGTTAGGACCAGTGCTCTGGGTCTTTAACACCCCCAGGGCACCTCCTCGACAAACGTGATCGGGCCAATCTTTCATTTTCCACTTAAGGAATAAAAGAATCTCGGGGCATGGGCAAGGGGACCCAGCAAAAAGAAGGTCCTAGAACCAGTGTTTAGCAAAGCAAAACCAAGAATCCAGGTTTTCTAGAATCTAATGTACCAACAGAGTTATTAGGGAAAAAGGGAAAAAAAATGGGTTTTTAGTTTGAACTGCCTTTCCCATTCTCGAATCATTCATCACTATTGTTCCGATCTATGTCCTCCTCATCTCTTCCCCATTACCAGGGACCATAAATGACCTTTGGGTAATAAAAACATGGGTGATCTTTGCTCTCCTTTCTTTTTCCATTTTATCGTTTTCTAAATAAACAGGTATTACTTTTCATAATTGAAATAAAGAACTAAATGTGTTTACAATTGATCACAACCAGTTACAGATAGATCCCTTTGTTCCTTCTCCACTCCCACTGCTTCCCTTGACTGGCGTTAAAAAAATAAATAAAACTTTTTAAAAAGAGATAATAATAACTATCTTGCAGAATTATTGCACAGGTTAAATGTAATTGCCTTGCATAGAGCAGATGCTCAAGACCTAGTAGGTTTTATTATGATGATGATTTTTGCCATCAGTATCCTTATTACTATTATTTATTTAGTAAGCCATCAGAGAGCTATATAACTAGGCTGTTGTGGGTTTTTTTTGACATCTGAAGAATTACTGCTTCTGAACTGCATTTGTGCGTTTTGCCATAGGCAAATACTGAGGCCTTAGAAAATAGTTGCTACATTTATACCAAAAAAAAAAAAAATCTTACAAAGAACATTAGTCACCAGGTTACACTGTGTCCTCTAAGAGGATTTTTCTGAGGTCAGAACCAGGAATAGCTAAGTGACTCTTGATCAACTGGCTTGTTTTATTTTATAGACACTGTGGAAAGTGCCACTGCAGAGGCCCTCTTTATATCAGCTGTGTAAAAGCCCTGGGTTGACTCTGGGCCACCTCCCCACACATAAGCCCTGGCTATGTCCATTTTGTGAGACAAGCTATCCATAGGTAGGCATCTGCCTGCAATTTATGATCCTTTCCTTAGGAGCAGCGTGCCCAGGGCTGCTTCTAGTCCACCATCTTCCTCCCATCTCCCATTTTGTATACTAGCTTCATTCCTAGCTTCATCTGATTTTCCTGACCAGGTTTTCTATTTACCTCTTTTATTCACTTTTTTTTTTCTAGATATGTTGTATATATGCATTTTATGAGACAATTCAGGTTCTTTTTTTGGAACAAGGGAGATGTAAATAAATACATATATACGTGTAGACATATCAATTAAAGCAGGCTTTTATAAACCTGGTGGAAGAGTTTTTCTTAATAGTAAATATTTAGTGTAGAAAAAAATACTTGAGGGGCCAATAAAATACATTGTGGGAATTCACAGATAGGAAATTCAGCAGGGCATCTATTTGCAGGAGGCCATGAAGGTCCATGGCAGGTAAAACTGGGTGACTCTATTGAGGTGTGAATTTTAAATCTTCAAGCAGAAAGTCTGCTGTACTGGCACAAGTCAATTTTAGGGTTACCAGATAAAATGCAAAATGCCCAGTTAACTCTAGATTTCAGATAAATAACAAATAAGTTTTTTAGTATAAGTATTTCCCAAATATTGCATGAGATATACTTGTACAGTTGGCCCCCAATATCCATGGGCTCCATGTCTGTGGATTCAACCAACCATGAATTAAAAATATTTGGGAAAAAACAAAAAACAAAAAAAATGCAATAATAAAAATAATACAGATTTTTTTAAAAACAATGCAGTATAACAACTGTATTAGGTATTATAAGTGATCTAGAGAGATGATTTAAAGTACAGGAGGATGTGCATAGGTTACATGCAAATACTATGCCATTTTATATAAGGGACTTGATCATCTGCAGATTTTACTGGCATCCTCAGGGGTTCCTCGAACAAATCCCCCATGGATACCAAGGGATGACTATACTCAAAATTATTCATTGTTTATCTGAAATTTAAATGAAACTGTGCACCCTGTGTTTTCATTTGCTAAATCTGGCAATGCTACTGAACCAGCTACTTTGAAACATCTTGACTAAGCTTTGTGGGTCTTTTATTGTCACGCTCAATGTGGGAAATCTGAAAAGTGATAAACATTTTTTCCCTCAGAACAAAAGACCATCAAGTGAGACATAAACCTTAAATGATTTCTGAAAAGAAGTATAACTTGAGGTGTTAGTGTATGCTTAGGAAATAACAATGCTCTATAGAGATATGGCTCAGAAGAAAGTTACAAATAACTTCTATATTCACTGAAGTCTTGGGACCTCTTCCTCAAGAACCGCAGGTATCTGTGTATGTAGCTACAACATTTGCTTTTGTCATCTCACATTTTCTATAAAGAGTCAAAGGCAAGCCCTACCCTAGCAATTGAAATAAAGAGAGGGAATTGTTGGTGTGAAACTTGGGTGTAGCTTAAAATGTTACGCCTTTGTCAATAAGAGTCCCAGAGTAGAACTTAGACCAATGAGTCTTAACCTTTTCACAAATGAGGACCTCTTTTAATGAAAAAAATTTCATTCCCTTTAATAGTAATATTTTTACTATTAGTATAATGAGAGAAAACTACTGTAAAGTGAGTAATGCTTTTAAATGAATAAGCTTTTTATTAATCATGACAATACACACCAATGACTTAAAGTTATTCATACATATAGGTGTGAAACATTTGAAAACAGTAGTACACATATACATGTACATGTGAAAACTCTTCACACATACACATGTACAATCTTCTGAGTCCCCCAAAAGGACTCTGAATTCACAAGTTGAGGAACAGGTTTAGACTATTTTTATGAAAAAAAAAACACTGGAGTCGTTTGATCAGGTTAATAAATTAGACTATTTTGTTACTCTCAAAATCCCTCTGAAATTATTGCCACACACTTGAAGGCTGGGAGCAGCCAGTGAATGAGGGCATTTTGAGATCTTCCTTTCCCCAGAGTTCTTGCAGTTCTAGAATTATGAGAAGAAACTGGGAGACATTATCAATAGAGCCACCCACCTGTGAAGAGGGGACAGAAAGAGCCCCTGAAGCAGATTCCCTATGTCCATCCATTTATAAAGCCTCCTTTCTTGCTTGATTACAAGAAACCCAGAAGAAGGGTGATGAGAACACCCACTCCGCTCTATTACCCAGGTTGCTACATACAGCATGACCATTTCCCAGTTGCTTTTATCTTCAGGCGGATCTAACACTATAGATGAGCAAATGCCTAGATTATGTGCATTGGAATTAGAAATCTAGCCTCACTTTCAAGGTTTCTTGCCAGATGCTTAATAACTACCTCACAGGATTAAAAGAGATCAAGTGTGTGAAAAGTTCTTGAGAAGAGTAAGGCAGGTACAAATGAAAGTGGCATGATTGTTCTTAGCAAGGAACGTTTTGTCAGATACATGATACATGTTTGGGGTGACATGGGGATGTTGAAGAGACCCAGCAGGCACACCTGGCACCTGAGCACAATTGTGGACTGGTGGACAAGAGGAGCTAGAAAGCTTCTGCATAGATCTAACTCAGCCGTTCTCAAACTTTGTGCTCTCAGGATCCTTTTATACTTTTAATGATTATTAAGAACTCCAAAGGACTTTTGTTTGTGTGGGTTATATGGATCAATATTTACCATATTAGAAATTAAACTGACAACATTTTAAAAGATTCATTTAAAAATAATAAAACTCGCTACATGTTAACATATCCATTTTACAAAAAATAATTATTTTCCAAAACAACAAAAAATGATTAGTGAGAAGAGTGGCATTGTTTTACATTTTCACAAATTTCTTTAATATCTTGCTTACTGAACTGTCATATCTGCTTCTGCATTTGATCTATTGGGATATTGCACATCACGAAATCTGGAAAATTCCACTGTATGCATGTGAAACAATGAACATGAAAAGGTCAAATAACATCTCAGTTTCATTATAAAAATGATTTTGACCTCGCCAATCCCAAAGGTTTCCCAGAGCATATTCTGAGAACTATTGATGAGCTTTCACATGAATTGATTCAACTGCACCTCACAAAGTTTTAAAATGTCTTCTCTTATCCCTATTACATACTCAAGGAAACTGAACCTTGGAGAAGGTAAGAAATTTACCTAAGGCTAAGTATCTGGGATTCAAGCCCAGATGCTCTGATAATAAATTTAACTCCATCCTAATTGTGTTCCATATTTCTATCACTAATAGGAAAAATTAGACTACTTCATTTCTAAGTAGGGCCATATTCTTCCTCTTAAACTCTAGTTATAGAAATCATATCTACACGTGGATTAAGTCTTCAAATCATTCCTGGAGTGGGGGAAAATCAAATGCATTAATGAGTTAGCAATCATTTTGCTATCATTCCTCCTCTCTCACATGACATTCCTAAAATAAAAGTTGCTTTTCTTTTTTCTTTCCAATTTCACTATATTTAACAAGTAGCATTCACTAAAGATAATGAGAGATTCAGAAAGTTGTTCATCTGATTATCCAGAACACCAGAGAGAGGTGATTTCGGATTTTAGACTAAAATAACTCAATCTGGTTTTTTTTGTTTTAAGTTTGCTAACTCTGACACGTGTTGGATTTTGAAATATCTGGTTTTTTTTACCCTCTTAGAGAAGCGGTCAGCAATTTTCTCACTGCCCTCAGTTTGCAAAGAAAGAGCAGGAATCAACAGCAAGTCCCTCATCCCGCCATCTCCGGGAATATCTGGGCTGCCCTCAGAATTGCACTGTCTCTAATGGACCAACCGGAACTGTTCCAGGCGGCTAATCTCGGTGACCTGGACGTCCTCCTGAGAGCTTTCAATTTGGATCCTTGAAGGAAAAGGAAAAAAATAAATAATAATCCTTCGTCTGTTTAACTGTACTGAGAAATGAAAAACTATTTTATTATGAATTTCGAAAAGGATAAATCAGATATTCAAAAGGGCATGGTCATATAACCCAAGGACATTAATTTCTACAGACAATGCCCAGTCTCTGTTCAGATCCAAAAGCACAAAATGTTGTAGACAGAGTGAAGGTTGGGCTCAAAAGAAGAATTGAGAGACTCAAACTAAAATAAAGTGACTGTGTGCGAATACTCTTTTCACAAATTGCAAGCATATTGCAAAACATGTTCTTTGGGGTTTTGTCCCTCCTTGCAGCGGATGTTACATCTGAGGAACTTGCTCATGGGACACTTGCTCATGGGGGAAAGCACTGCCTCAGATCAGGAAATTTTGACTGTTTCTGAAATGTCCCCTTTTGCAAGACTGAACATAGTTTGGGCCATTGGTGCATGCACATATATTAACTCTTGACTAAAGACAGGCATTGCTTAAACCTGTTCCAATTTTAACTTTTACCATAGCCCTTTGATTCCAGAGAGAGAGCTTTGCTGGCAAAAGCAGTTTTTGCACTAGAAATTTTTGCTGTTCCCAATCAAAACTTTTATGGGATTGTATATATGCACTTTAATATCTTATTTATGCCTTGCTGGAGTTTTGTTTTGTTGCTCCAATTTTTAACTTGGGGGTGAAAGATTTGAGAACTCAGCCTTGTTAGATCAACGGACCAAATAAAAAATTCCTGAAAATAGTTTTTCATAGTGTAGGGTTTTAAAAGAGTGTTTTTCTTAAAGCAGATATGATGACATAGGGTATAAATATGTCAAACGTAGACGTTTCATCCACATGCTTTCTGGGACTGTATGAACTTAAGAGACAAAGTACTGTCGCTTTCATGCATTCTTTGCAGGGAGAAAGTTTGATGATATCGTGATTTCTATTAAGTTCATATTAACTTGCTTAAGTCATCTTTTACTGGCTTTCTAATTGCCCTGCATACCAATATTCCTTTTAAACTGTTAATATTTTAAATAGATTTTTCTTAAGAGTGATGAATACATTTTTCCTAAAAAGTATGTGTTTTCTTAGTTTCATAATACTGCACTGTTTATCCCTTGCATTCTAAGTGATAGAAGAACATTTTCTAACTGAATCTCACTGAATGTCAGCGAATTAACATGAAAGATGCATGCCCCTTTGGCTCTTTGAACACTTAGCAAGTATCAGAAATTTTCTGTTGGCAGTGGTATTTTATTTAATTGGTTACATTCCACTTAGTTCTCCAGAATGTTTCGTATATGTGTTTGGGGCTTGGTCATTATTTTGAAAGATAGATTTTTTAAAAGAAATTTGAAAAATTGTTTGCAAAGTGTTAACCAAAATACAATTTAACCTATGTCTAGTTCTGGTAAGTTGTCCCATTCTTCTTCACCTTGTCTCCAGGGTCCTCCAGAACCTTACCCAAAGTAGTCTAATCTCAACTTTTTCTTTATGCTCTTTGGTTAGTAATAGCTCATTCCACTCATGACTATAGTTACAAAAAGAAGAAGAAGAAGAATTTTGGTCACAACTGATTATGGAATTAGCTTCTGCTGAGGGAGAAATGTGCACATATGCTTAGAAATTGAATGTTAAGTGCAGGTATAAATCCTTCCCGGTTACCTTTGAAGTTCTCGGGTTGTGAGAGGCCCTCAAGTTAACATAAAACCACAAATCCTTGAGGCTTATATATGTTACACTATTCTAGTTTATAAAGACAAAGAGTTGAGGGCCCTGGGCTGGGTGCCAGGTTGATATTCATGGTCAAACTCACTTGGGCAAGGTGATACTCCAGCTGGGCAGCAGAAGGCAGAGGTAGGCAGGCAGCCACCAGTGGGCAGTAGTTCAACCCCAGTTTGGCCTATGAGTCTCTACAGTCTCTGCAGCAAAGTAAGGCTCAACAATATTTTCAAGAATGGTCTTCTTTAGATTTTAGAATCCTAGAATCTCCATCTGGGAGGGACTCTTAAGGCCAGCCTCCAACCCATGGTAGCTGTCTGCTTGAATATACCTGATAGAACAGCATCCATTCCCTGCCTGTTCCTTCCTCCCCCCAATCTCTGTACATTCACTGACTGGCCAGTTGACCTAAGCAGTCCAGTAGGAGCCTCTGAACCATTCAAAGCAAACATTCATGTGTTTTGCTTGTGATGCCATTCTATACATTCAGCAGCAACTGAATTTGCAGCCGGAATGTAAACCCTGAAAATGTGGAATTAGTTTGGTTTAATTTGTGCTAAGTCGTGGTGAGTTTTGTGGCCCAAGTTTTCCTTTTTTGCTATGGGAAGACAAAGTAACTTCAAACTCCAAGGAGTTGTTTTAGGGGAGACTAGACAGTTTTCCATTTCCATTTGCAGAGCATTTGGTAAGATTTTCTCCAGTATGTCCAGTGTCCATTAGAACTAAGATTTTTATAGGCTGCTGCTTGTCAGCAAATCCAGAATTACCACCCAAGAGGAAAAGAATTGCATTTTTCAATAATTTTTTATAAAATTAAGTAAACACTATTACTAAAAAGTGACTGAAAGTTTATAGAAATAAAGCACCACCAAAAATTAAGTAGTAAGACTTTTTTGTATATAGCATGACATATTTGGGATTTTTTAAAAGTGTGTATACACTTTTCTTTTAGGCAGAACTATTTTTGGCATCTCATCTTCACGGCATGAAATTGTCATTTAAATTACTCTTTCCATTTGACAGAGTAGTGTGCCCTTATTTCCCTCTGAGGCACTCTAGGAAGGCTTGAAATTCTTTCTTCATGTATAAGTGACAACCTAAGAGCTCCTAGGTGTTGGTTCTCTTTTACTAGAATGGCCACTCAATTGCATAGGAGTGACTTTTGGGGACTGACTTCACCAGTAGATTGGATGAAATTGCAGAGAAAGTCAGTGATCATTGCTGGGTTTCAAAACATGTTACAACTAAGTCTGGTAGGTTATCTCTGTGTGCTGCTGCACCTTCCTAAAGGGAGGAGGAGGAGGGAGAGGACGAAGAGTAACGGATGCTCTTACTAGGCTAATTATCTTACTTCTTCATTCCCTTTACTTTTTCCAAAGATCACTCCCCATGCCTCCTGAAAGAAAGACAGCTCTTGTTCACCAGGAAACTTTAATAGAAAACTGTGAACTGTGTTTTCTCAGCCAATCTGGATTCCTATTAGAATGGCAAAGTAGTGATACATAGCTGGATAGGAATGTCCAGGACACGCTCACTTTTGGAGTTTTATGCCACTTTCCTTGCTCTTCTATTTAAAGAAAACTATTATATTGAATCTTGGGCCCATGTCTAAATACTTGTATAGATAACTATTTCTGGTATATTCTTGCCATACAAGGAAGACTTGAACACAACTGTATCTAGTCCCACTTAAAACAGGAGCTCTCAAACCCTTTACCATAAACTTTGTCTGTGATCTCCTTGGGAATATAGGAAAGCAAGATGGTTATTTTGAGTCCTTCCCTCATTTGCTCCTGAATCAGTTCTATAAGCCCAGACTGTACTTTTAAGTTAGTTGTCATAGCAGTTGTGGATGTTGTTTTATATTTTGAAATGCTTCTATTCATAGGAGCATTCTAGAAACAGGGTATTCTGAAGGCTTAATTTGCGTGCCATATTTTTGAGCCCTCTTATTTTGGAAATTATTACACATATATATACATCGTTTCAACTTTGTAAAATAATTTCAAATTCATTCCCTATCCTCAGTTTCCCTATCATCTCAGTAATTATAGAACTGGGTGAAATTAAACTGTTTTGAACTAAGAAGTAGATACATATATATTTTTAAAGAGTGCTCATAGATGAACTCTGGCATAAAGTTTGTAAAAAAAGCAATTTTTAAAAAGCAAAACATATAACCTCAGGTACAAAAATATTGCATGCATTAGTACTTGCAAATCTGCCTATTCAAATATTAACCAAAGCATGCAAGATAACTTTACTGAATGTAAATTTACACAGTGCATGATTAAGTCTCATAGGTTAGCTTATTTTCCTTGCTTCTGAACAAGGGAGCATTTTCATGAACTTTGTGTTAGTTTTTCTATTTGCTTTTTTCTATCCTATCCCTGAAATTATTCTCATTCTGTCACACAGAACTTTGCAGATATTCACACATTAGGTTTGCGCAGTGTTGCAGCAGTGCCAAACTACTCCTCTGAAGAATTTAGGTACTTAGATATCTAAATACTTTAAAAAACCAGCTGAGGCACAACAGGTCAGAAATTGAAACAAATCCAAGTTTCTGAATCTACTAAATTATGTTGTGTTGGTTGCCTCAGCACGTAAAAGTTTGGGCTCTAAATTCTTAATAATGCATTTCAAAGATTTTTTAAATGTTTAGGAATAAATTGGAATTAGAAAAACTGACATTCTAAATAAGGTGGGGAGGTTGGGATAATACCAGGCACAGGAAAATCACCATCAGGTAAAGTGGACATGGGGCCTTAATTTCCATAAATGTCACATCGCGAGTGTGTGGGGTCTCCTAGCAGGGTTCTGACACAGACCTATTTGTATGGTCGGCGAGTCGCTTGGACCCATG
Organism: Mirza zaza; assembly: GCA_008750895.1. Taxonomy (NCBI): domain Eukaryota; kingdom Metazoa; phylum Chordata; class Mammalia; order Primates; family Cheirogaleidae; genus Mirza; species Mirza zaza. The sequence goes on from VSMD01104907.1 coordinate 12,884, forward strand.
TCCCCTGAGAAACTGCACTTGATCAGTAGTTCTAAAAACACTGAAATTCAGGGAATGCTGAGGTGATTTCATGATCACTCAGAACCAAATCTGAAGTCTTCTCACTGCCTGTTTCTGTAACCCCTATATTATGAGGAGACTAGAAATGGAGAGAACACAGTTCAGTAAGACAATGGGGTCTTACATTAGTAACAGCTTTGTCGCCCACTTCATACACCCTTGAACGCCCACACACGTACTCATGAGCTCAAAGACAGAACTGCACACACACAGAGCGAAGACCCATTCGTTGTGTGGAGGCATTAAACAGTTAAGAGAAGAAAAAACAGAAAATTAAAGTGTGAGGTTTAACAACCTCTCATGTGGTATTTTGCCTTGAACAAAGTTTCCACAACCTGCAACCTCTGCAGAAATACCAAAATAACATACTCTGGAAACGACTGTCCCAGTCTCAGAACTGTTTTCTCAGACCTTATCTACCAGAGAAAACTAAACTGCAGTGTTGCAGAGTGTAGCGGCAAAACCTTGACAGGCTCAGCAGAACACATTTAGAAGCCTATGCTCAAAATAATAAGATGAAAAACGAAACAAAACAAACAAATAAATAAAAACCAATGAGGCAGTTCTTTGTATGTAGTTTGGTTTTGGGTTTTTTTTCTTTGAATTTGTTGGAGAGAGAAATGTGACACAACAAGACTAAGAGGTATATACACACTCAGCTGGGTAAGTTGAACATTTGGCATTTTCACTGAGATACATAACATTTTTGCATGAATACCATAAAGGATTGTGCCATGTGAGAAATGTGTTCATGGTTGACTGTTAGGAGTAGTTAAAGGAAATATAGCTAACCTAAACTTTTAACCAACTTCCTTTCATTTTACCCACGTAACATCTAACCCAAACCCTCCTCAATTTTCATTGCCCAAATTTGTTTACATTGGTTGAAAAAAAAAAACCCCAATTAATTTAGTAAACTTTTTACAAACTATAACAAGCATTTATTAACTATTTAGAAAAGACATTTCTATATATTTTGTATATCTATGAATATTGCATATATGGTCTAATCTAAAAATATTGTTTTGAGATAAATTCTTCTGTGATGCTTCCTCATCATGCTCAATAATGTTTAAAATCTTGGGATTTCATTATTAAGCTGAAATAGATAACGAAGAAAAAATTTAACTTTAAATGTTTACATTGAGTTTCTAAATTAATTCCAACCCAGATTAAATGACCTATAGTAAATTAATGGCAATAGGGGAGGGGATTTAAAAGTTATTGGCCTACCATGTGATCCTGTATCTGTAATTTAGTGAAATAGTATGTATCATAGCATAACTCTGTTGGGTATTAAGGCTTCATCTTAGTATTTCCCTGCATTGCTCTTTGAAATAAAGTTACTACCATAAAAATAACCTCTTATCATACTGATGTTTTAATTTACTCAGTTGGCTTATAATTTGCAAAGTACCAAGATTAAGGTAGTATTTTTGTACTATTATTGGAAGCATGCCTTCCCTTTTTCACATTATTAAATTGTATTTATATTTGTGCAATTTTAAACTATGTTTTCAAATAAACTTTGTCTGTGGCTTCAAAGTCTTTTCAGGAATCTTTCAAAATGGGATTTGGGAATCGGAATTGCTTCAAATCAAATGGAATCCAATTTGTATTACTGGCTAACAGGTCCTTTTATTGACTCTCACTACATATGATTTTGCATGAGTTATCTGGAAATCAGGAATGCATTTTTAGATATACAACAAAACTTTAAAATATTCCTCCTTTGTTAATTTTTTAAGACTAGGATATTATTTAACCTGAAATTGAATTTTGTGAGTTTTTAGAATAAAAGTATTAAAATATAATTCAGTTTTAGGGTCTTTTTTTTTTTTTTGGTCAGCCAGTCAATAAATATTTGAGCCCAAAGTATGTGCTGGCACTGTTCTAAGTGTGGGACACAGTGGCAAGTGAATAAAATCAAATTTGCCCTTGCAGAACTCAGATGTCTGTGAGAGGAGACCTACGGATACTTTAACAAATAAGAATGCCATGTGCTGTGAAGTGCTAGAACAGGCATATAAGGTATTATGAGAGTGAGTGGGGGCTCCCTTAACTATAGGTAGCCAAGAAAGTTTTCTCTTATGTGACATCTGGACTGAGATTTAAACGACAAGAAATCAGCCAAGTGGAGTTGGGGACACGGTTTCTGGCAGAGCCAACAGCTAGTGCAAGCTGCCAAGACAGGAATACACTCAGTGTGTTAGTGTGTGTGCAAGAAGAAAGGAGGCCAGGGTGGCGAGGACTGGGAGCAGGGAGACCTTAGAAGACACCCTGGCAGGAAGAAGATTGTGGGAGGCCTTTCTCAGTGCGGGCACAAGGGCAGATTTCCTGCTAAGCAAAGAGGATCCAAGTTTCTGTGCTTCCAAAATGTTTACAAAGTAAAGTCCTTGAGTCAGCTTTGTGCTAAAAGGAACAGCAGGCTCTAAGGAGGAGAGATAGAGAGAGAGAAAGACTTGAGCATCCCTTTCTCACTCTTTTGATCTGAAGCAGCACTTAGCCTCAGTGGAATTCCATTTTTTCCTCTATGAAATCAAGTTGTACATATTTCTTTCCTACATCACTGCTGTGCTATATTGTCAGGGCATTCCACCAAAACCCGCCTGTTTCGCTTATCCCGCTCCTAAATTGAGCAGCTACTAATACTCACAGCTGATGAGGTGATTTGGGGTCATACTTCTGATTGGTTGACTACCATGTAAATGAGGTGACTTTTGGGACATACTTATGATTGGCTGACTACTATGTAAATGAGGTGACTTTTGTGAAAACTTGTGATTGGCTAACTGTAACCCCCAAAAAGGTATAAAACTAAAAGAAAAGAAAAGAAAAGAAAAAAAAAAAAACAACGAGAGAGGGGCACTCAGAGTTTTGGCAGCAGATATGCCTCTCTGAGCCCACTGGTGTAATAAAGCTGACTCTCCAACTCTCCGTGTGCCCCTCGGGTTTTTCTTCTGCCAAGAGCTGTTCACATCTGCCGGAACAACATAAGGTACAAATCCATCTATCTAGTGGTGAATTGAGCCTTCGCCTCCTCCCCAATCCCCCCTTGGATAACTCAAGCCTCTTTTACATTTTCTACCTCTACTTTTTAAACGTAAATTATGTTAATTTCCTGAAATAGCTGCTTTTTTTTCCATGTGTATATAAAAACAGCCCAAGGTCTGAAGAGTTCTTTATATTTCTTTACAAGACTCCTTAAAGTAACACCATAATTACCCAGCACTTCAGGGTTCACAAAGAACTTACATTTTTGTTCTTACTTACATCCTATAATAAACCATGCTGCCTGGTAATTATAGATATGCATCAGTTTTGAGAACTGATGGCTAATTTTAGTATTTTGTCATATGGAGCTCAAGTACTGGCCCTCAGTACTGCCCCATGTTTGAGTTTCTGTACCTGAGTTAAGATGCAGACCAGGTAGTCCAACCTTCTCAGCCTAAGTTCTTGGAAAGGGAAACAGAAAGGAAGCTAACATTTACTGAAACCTACCACCTGCCAGATTCCCTAGGCTGCACGTTTCTACTCTGCCATTTAACCCCAGTGGGCACTCTTGTCCCATACTTTTGCCCTACTAATAACTTTATCCAGTCCATAATTAATATAATTGCAAATAATTAACATAAGAGCAAAAACTGTGCAAGGTGTAAAACAATCTCTTCTAAATTAAAAACTGACTAAAGATTGCATCTAATACTATTATAAAAACTGCAAAAACTGATCCAAGAAAAAGTAGGCTTAAGGTAAATAATCAAGATGATAGCTAATATTGCTCATGGTAATGTGAACTAAAATGCTCACCACCACCACCCCACACCGGCTGACCAAGTGGACCCCCTAGTGGCCAAAGGAATATCGTAAAGCAAAATTGCCTGCTAGGAGGAGGGAGGTCAGACTTGCCTTATCTTGCCCCGTCCTTTCCTGGGGACTTCCTTTGTAACCCATTAACAGGCCTAAGGATATGCAAGACAAATCTGCAGGTCCTCAATTTACACAACAAATCTATGTCTGTGGCTTATCTCTGAGAACAGCTCCATATGTTAAAACATTCCAAGCCTTTAGACAAAGCTTCATGTCTTTAACCAATCACAATCCAAAGAATCTGTAAACCCACCTATAACCTGTAAGCCCCCACTTCGAGATGTCCCACCTTTTGGGGCCAAACCAATGTATGCCTCCCACATATTGATTTATGACTTTACCTGTAACCCCTTTCTCCCTGAAATGTACAAAAACCAAACTGTAACCCAGCCACTGCAAGTCCACTTGCCCAAGGCCTCTTGGCAGTGGCTCCGGGTCATGGTCCTCAAATTTGGCTCAGAATAAATCTCTTTAAAATTATTTTACAGAGTTTGGCTTTTTTTCCTTTGAAAATTTTGACGTAGCCGGCAAGATCTCGGAGAAGACTCAGGGCCACCTAAGGAGCAGAGCGGACTCGGCACCAGGTACCAGCTCACCACCTGGTACCAGCTCACCACCAGCTCGGCCCTTTTAGGCCCTCTGACTCCGAGCTTCTCCTTTGGCGGAGCTGGTAAGTCCTCCTGAGATCCGGACCTCACGTTTTTGGTTAACAGTAAAAACTTGCTATTGATTAAAAACTGACAAAAGAATAAACTCTTCTGGACAAAATTTACATTTGCAAGATTGGACCCCATGGAAATAATGGCTGCAAAAGGGAACTTGCAATAGTAAAAGTTTCAGTAGGGAAAATTTGATAAGGGCCAAGAACTAACTGATGACTCAGACTGTCCTTATAAAATTTACAGAATTGATACCAGTTAAACTAAAATAGAAAAAAATGTGAAAGCTTGGAAATAGTTGCAATGGATAACTATTTCACACCTTCTCTCTCCTCAAATCCTCAAACTCCCTCATCCGCTCCCAGCTGACAATCTCACTTCCTACTTCACTGAGAAAATTAAAGCAGGCAGGAGAGAAGTCCCAGCCCACAGCTGCACTCCTGGTCTCTCCGCCTCCCTCAGCCTACTGTTGCCATAGATGGTCTTTCCATGCCCCTACCTAAATCGGCTCCTCACGCCAGCACCAGATCCCATCACCTCTTGCCTGCTCAAGGACATCAGATCAGCAATTCTTCCATCTCTCTCCTACATCCTTAATATTTCGTTTTCTATTTGACCATCTTATTTTAAATGTTATCCTAACAATTTAAAACCCATGCTTTCAAAACTGTTCACACAGAGATCACCCATGACATCCAAATTGATTAATCTCAAAGTCAATTCTCAATCCTCACCTTACAACATACCAAGACCCTGTCTCTAAGAAAAAATAGAAAAATTAGCCAGACATGGTGGTCCTAGTGACTTGGGAGGCTGTAGGTAGAAGGGTTGTCACTTGAGCCCAGGAGTTCAAGGCTAAAGTGAGCAACGGTGGCACCATTGCACTCCAGCCTGGGCAACAGAGCAAAACTCTTATCTCTAAAAAAAATTAAAATTAAATAAATAATTTAAAAAATCTTTTAGACTGAAAAAAAGGGTCAAAACCTCCATAGGATCAAAATGCTATATGGGGTAAAATGATATAAAAATGACCTGTGTTCTCCAAGTTGTCAGATGCTTTACATAATTCATCTCAGGTATTATTATGCCCATTATACAGGTGAGAAGACTGAGTGTCAGGATATCAAGTGGGTACCAAAGCCACATAGCTAGTCTAGGTTGAAAACAGGATTTGACTTCAAGTCTATATGCTTCCACTCATGTAATTATACCACCCTGCCTCCCTACCACACTGAAAAACTTTTCCTAGTTGATTTTTAAATGATCGGCGGCATGAGGGATAACAATAGCTCACTATTTCCAATTAAATTTTCCTACTACAACTGAAGTTTGTCACTGACTACATTTGAAAAACGGGACCAAAATTTCAACAGCACATATTCACACTGGTCAACTCCGTCAGGCAAGATGGGCTATAGCAAGTGAATGTGAGTAGCAGCTGGCCTGCATTGTCCTAAAAATTTACAATTCTCTGAATCACAAATAAGCCTTTATTATCCCAATCGTTTCCTCCTCCTCCTCCTCCTCACCAAAACACCGAAGTCAGTCATTTACTTGAATTTTTAAAAATATATAGGCTCATTCTTTTACAAACTTTGAGCATTAAGATGTATTTTTTAAGATGAAACACACATTTATTGATTGAATTACTGAATATTTATTATCTGCTACATATCAGGCAAAAGGAACAGAAACAAATTGTACAGAGATACTTTTAACTCTTTCAGTGATGCCCTAGTCCTCATCATAAAAACTCATTCTGCTGAGATAGCATCCTTTCATTCTTTGGTTAAACTTCATGTATCGTTTCCTCAAGTGTCCTTTCAAACACTGCATATTCCAGAGAAACCAGCTGTTGTTCCAAAAAAGTCCACTCCGTATATATTTAATGTAATTTCTTTTCTAAGATATTCAATTTTTTTCCTATGATTTCAATGACCATTGGTCTTCTGAGTTTTTAATCTCCTAGAAAAGGACTATGCTGACCATGCACACACGCTGTCGTCTTGATGTCTGAGATACTGAGTTTTTGTTTCCTTTCAGTTTTCCCCTCTGCTCATTCCAAAAACTTTAAGGCTCTTTGTAGTCCTCCTTGGCCTAGCTCTTACATGGGGAGGTGGAAAGAGTAGCTGCTTGTTGACAACTATTAATATCTCTATCCTCCGTCTCTCATGAAAGCCTGAGCTCCTTTTGGAGACTGTGTTGAGCATCTTTGGGCGCTTCTCCGACTCCCACCAGCACCACACCTGCAGCCCCCAGGTCAACCCTGGCCTCGTGTCTGAGCACCACCATTTTGGTGGCTCCAAATCAATATATCTTCAAGCAGCGATTAACATACCCTGCATGGTAGGCAACATAATGCCCCCACAAAGATGTCCGCATTTTACTCCCCAAAACTTGTGAATATGTTCCCTTACATGGGAAAAGGGACTTGCACATGTGATTAAGGATCTTGAGATGGGAAACGTATTCTGGATTATCTAAGTGGGCCTAATGTAATCACAAAGGTCCTTCTATGAGGGCAGCAAGAGTCAGGCTGGGGAGACATGGCCCTGAAAGCAGAGGCTGGAGTGAGGCCAGCGGTGTTAGGAGGTCATGAGCCTGGGAACGTGAGTAGCCTCTGGAAGATGGAAAAGGCAGGAAGGGATTTTTCCCCTACAGGTGCCCTGCCGACACCTTGATTTTAGCCCCCTAAGACCCATTTTCAGACTTCTGACCTAATAAATATATTGCTTTAAGCCACTGAGTTTGTGGTAATTTGTCACAGCAGCAATAGGAAACTCATACCCTACAAACACAGTGTCATAGAAACATTGAAGTCTCTTGATTTAACACCTCTCTGTTTTGCTTTTACCGTGTTAAGGTGGCCACCAGCAAACACAGAGCCTGGGAACCACAGAAAGTTCTCGATTTAACTCCATGACATCCAGCAGAGATGTCTAAGGCAGCAGACTCCTCCCTGCCTCACCCCTTCCACGTCCTCAGAGGTAGCAAGCACCATGCCACTGCCAATGCTGCACTAGCGATTGGGATCAGATCCCCACCAAGGCTGCCTGGCTACAGCAGGCAAACCTAAAAAGAAATAAAATTAGTCACTGTCTCAAGTTACCTGTTCCACTGGTAGATGAGAACCATCAGAATCAGTTTATCTGGCATTTAAAAAAAAAAAGGGAAAGAAAAGAGCCATAAAGGAACCTCAGATTGTGAGAATAGCTTTTAATTTAAAACAACTGAAGCAATAAATCATCCATCTCTCTTTTCATCACAGGCAAATACTCTCCCAAAACATTTGATATAGTTTAAACAACAACTGTGACTAGTGCAAAATAAATTAAATACAAACTCTTTCAGGAGCCAGAATCAAAACCTGCCGGGCAGGTGGGCACAGGCAACAGGCCTCTGCCGAGGCCGAGAGAAGTGGCACATGGAGGGCGGCAGGATTTGCACGGTATTTCAACACAGCCAGCTTTGAACAGACTTCAAAATACCTGGGAAGGGGAAACCACAAGAGAATGTTGCCTACAATGAAACAAATATGCCCAACACCCTCATGTGGCTAATAATACCCCTGGCACCTGGAAGATGCTAGAGAAAGAGGAGCAAAGATTGCTGCTTCCGGGAAAAGCTGAAGGCAGACAGTTTGGGGCTCATGTGCTTTTGTTTTGTTTTTTTTTAATTAGGATCATACATATCTATATTGGTTTTTAGGCAGAAAAACCTGCTTTCTGGGAGGTGTTCTGTGCCTCGCAGTGCTCCTGACTCCAGCAAAAAAGATTTGTGCTGCTTCTATTTGGATGGCTCTCAGAATGACCTTTCCTACCTGTGGGATTTCACTGCCTACCCCACACCACGGAAGTCTAGAGCAGCGCTGTCCAACAGAGGTGCAATGTTAGCCACACATCTCATTTTAAATTCTTTAGTGGCCACATTTAAAATAACAATGATAAAAACAGGTGAAAACAACTTTAATAATATTTATCAAGTTGATATTTTATTTAATATCCAAAATATTGTCATTTTGGCATGTCATCAATATAAAATATTGGTAAAATATTTTAAGTTCTTTTTTGGTACCAAGCCTTCAAGATCCGGTGTGTATTTTATGTGTACAGCACAATCTCAACTCAGACAAACCGAATTTCAAGTGGTCACTTGCCACATGTGGCTGTTGACTATCACACTGAATAGCACAGACCTAGAGAATCTGATGCGAACTCTTTCAGGGCGATTTACTGAGTGGGAAGTCTCTGTGACACTGTGGAGGTCATCTTGTACACCAATTTAAGAGTACAGAACCTTGTTCCGCAACCTAGGATTTTTGAGCAAAGGACAGGGTAGGAAAGAATCCTTTAAAATAAAGGACAGAATTACATTTTGTCTAACCCCATCCCCTGGTCCTGATGGGATTTAGCAACAGTGATGCCTACAAGATGAAAAAGACATCCTGTCTGTGACAGACAACTTTGTCAGACTTATTTGGAGATCATAGCTATAACTGAATTAGAACTTTTTCCCCTGCCCTCTCCTAGAATTTTAAAATATTCCATAAATGTGACAGATTTAGCTGAATGCATTCTGAGCCTTTTCTAGGAAGGTATTTTAAATGGATTTTTTTGTGTGTGTTTTTGAGGGAGATGGAGGCAAAATACATCATGGAGTGGAAAGTTGTGAGTTTCAAGAGTGGAAAAAAAAAAAAAAAGGGACGATGACCAAAGAAAATAAAGATAAGTGGAGCAGGAATAGAAATGGGATGGAGACACTAAAAATGACACAGGTCCCCAACCGGGGTGTAGAAACTGTAACAATTCAAAAATATAAGGTCTAAACCTCTAGGTGATCCCTTCTATAAAAATAGAAGAGGCCTTTAGAGGAGGAAGGGACTTCTGAGCTCATCTAGTCTAACCCACTCGTTTTAAAGAAAAAGGTCTGGAGAGGTAAAGTGAGTTGGCCCCACACACTGACAGGTGGAGCCTCATATAGACCAGGTGCTCTCGCTATGGTTCAGATAACGGGAATAAACAAATCAGGGAGCGAAAGGTTCAAGCTATTCCCACTGGACTTCTGCAGCTCAAAGTGAGCAACTGGGAAAAGGCAGGCACATTCTCTTGTAGGTGGGAGAAAGCAGCTTCAACAGTTCCAAAACATTGAAGCAACGTTGATATAAAATATCATTAAAATATGATTCTTCCAAGAGTCATTTCTGCATACATTTTTTTTTCCTTTAAAAGAAAATCCCAATCTGAACCAAACTGGATTGTTGATTAGTTACATGGGCATTTAGACCAAGTGACAAAATAAAAACTTTGATACATTACATTTTCCAAAGACACATTCATTGGAATTCTACACAAATACATGTCAAAAGATATTTACAGAAAGAGAGCGCTATCTTTCACACAGACACCCACATACAGTGAGAAGTTCACAATTATGCCAACATGCCTCACACAGAGGACTCCTAACAGGCTGATAATCAGTTGACACAATCCACATATTATTCCAGTTTTCAGTCACAAATAATCTTGTCTACACACATGTAAAATTAAGTGGCACATTCCAGACTTTCATAGGGAAACTTGCTTTGAATATATTAAGATACACATATAAACACGTTTTTAAGCAAGAAAGAAACCCATTATTTGCTCCAGTTTTTCCCAACTCTGAATCTGAAATAAAGAATAGCACATATACAAAACTTTGCCTTGTAGAAATAGCCCTTTGCATTGTGAGGCAAGAAAAAAAAGGCAGCCATAGTATGCTTTCTTACAGTATTTTAGGCATCAAAAGGGCTAAATTTCTTTTTCTGTTTAATGAAATTAAATAATTTAAAGACTACAATCTCAAATATTGATTTTACACCATTAATTTTGCAAAGTTTTACTATAAAATTTTTATTTTGTTCAAAATACACATGCTATCTTTGTCTACTTTTCAATCCAAACTCCCAATTCCCCCCCCCATTCCAAAAAAAGGCCTTTGCTAGGTAACACCGATGGAAACAAGCCATTTTTGATGCACGTTTGGAATCATCATTCTGCAGTACTCAGCCCAAAGAGGACTGGATTTTGTAAGGCAGCTTAGCATGGGGGTTTCCACGGGAGTCAGCGACTCGAGGAATAGAGCGGCACTGCTTTAGGATATCCAAGTCAACCCTGGAAGGTAACGCCAGCGGGCACACTTGAGTAGAGAATTACTGCACCATGAGCTCCCACCTTCTACCAATTTCATTTGTTCCCAAATTGAGAAAAACACCAGATGAAAGAAGGCAGGGAGCACACCCTACTAGGACCAGCACAGCACCCGCCTTCTACTCTGTACAGGTTCATCGTTATCATATCCTCAAAGCATTATTGGAAAGAGAGGGCAGGTGTCATCACACCATTGTGCAGATGAGGACGGTGAGGCACGGGAAGGAAAGGGACTTGCCCAAGGTCCACAGCCAGGTGGGGGCTGCACCCAGGTCTCCAGGGAACAGGCCTCGGACTCCACAAGCCTCGCTCACACGGCGCTAGGTGATCCGTGAGACAGGTGCCCTATCATGACCACACCTCACTCACCACATCCTAATCCAATGTCTGTGCTTTATTTCACCCGGTTGGTTCTGCTTTATTTTCCTACAGTTTCTAAAAGATCCTTTCAGCCAAACAAATACATGTTAAACAGACAGCAATAAATCCTTTTTCCTCTGACTGAATAATCTGAAATAGAAACTCCAGGGACACTGGGATTTGGTGTGGAGCAGTAGGAAAATTACAGAACGCGATCACTCCACCTTTTATCACATTTGAAACTCTAATCTAATCCCAGGTTGCAACTAAAATACCGAAACGTGAGAAGGATAGTCTTTCATAACGTCATATAAACTTTCTTCGCATCTAAAATCCTTAAAGTGTACAAGATCACACTGTTGGTCACATCAGATAAGCAGTGAAGGCAAGTTAGGAGGTAACAAACCAAAAGGGAGCAGAGACAAGACTCTGGCCCCAGAAAACATGGACATGGGGGCAGGCAAAAAGCTCAGAGACAGGAAAACTACAGACAAATCCAGGGCACTTTAAGCAATTCTAGGGAGTTACCATGTGGTATGGTAAAAAGCGATTACCTATTTTAACCAAAAATAAACGCTATGCCTTTAGGGGAAAGGGCTGCTGAGAAACTGGGAATTCACCTACCTTTGGCAAAGCACATGTGATGCTACTGTGGACATCTGGCATTATACCACCACCGTCACAAACCCAAGTGAATTCTCAACAGCACTTAAAGGGATAACTCAGCCCTTTTTGCTCCTTCAAATCTAAGTGGGGAACTAATCTTTTTTTAATGTTCCTGAGTCATAATTTCACTAAATATTTACTTGCTTTTTTCAGATATGCTTAATACCAACTGTTTAGCCTTTAAAAACCAACTCATCACAGATTTCTAGTGGACTCACTTTTCTAGTAAAGGTCTCACACTCTCACTCACTCTTACACACAGTCGCATAATCGTGTTATGAATTTTGATATGATAAATTAAAAATATCTTTCACTGCAGATGCTATATTATACACGGATGGGTAGGTCAGAAATTATTGTATGTAATGAAAAAAATTATGTCACAAATAAAGCTCCACCCACTTGCTGATTTTCTATATGAAACAAAAGTGGGCTTTTCATTTATTGTGGATAAGGCCATGCCACTGGCCACATTGCTTGGTTTCTCTGGAGGCCACTACCACTGGCCCCCAAAGCAAAACAGAGGGCTGGGGTGCATCCCCATTTTTGATGTGCTGATGGCAGATCCCCCACCAGCAATATGAATACTTTTTTTTAAATATCATCCTCTCCTTGAACATTTATAAAAACTATCTACAATAGTATATCATCCCTAATAGAAATTTCTCCCCAGTTCTATTTCAGAAGGCGTCAAATGATCGTGCTCTTTAAATAAAACTATAAATACCCCAGGTATTCCTCCATGTCTGGATGTCTCAACTTTTTTTCTTTTTTCTTTTTTTTTTTTTTTTTGGCAAATTAAAACATCTATGGCTTCTTCTCGCCGATTTGCATGTTTGAGGTCTAGCTGGGTATCCTGCGGTAAAAGTACATGTATCCCAGATCTTTAGGGGGCCTTTCTGAGGCACAAACTTTGTGGTCATTGTAGATCACCCATCTGAAAACAAAAGACAGAAGTAGTTGATGGATTTAAGTCAGTTCCAGGAAACTGCATAAAGAAGTTACTACATCATATGGAACACAATATTTAAAATAACCATGATGTTTTAAGACATCCAAACTCAAGTTTGTTATACAAAAAGGAACAGAATGCTGATGGGGAATCACAACAGCTTTTTGATTTTTTAGCTTAATCAAGAAGTTGTTACTAAAACTTATTAGGAAGACTCTAAACATTTTAAACCTTTGATCCCTTAGCTCCCTTTGTAGAAATCCATAGATAGTCTCAGAAATTGAGTCAAAGAATTACATACAACAACATTTATTTCAGCCTTAGGTATAAAACTAGCTAAAATTCGGAATTAAGCATCCATGCAGTGAACCATTATAGGATTATGAAAATTTCAAAGGCTATTTGGTAAAGTGAGAAAATAATCACAATATAATATGAAGTAGGTAAAAGTAGGTTACAAAATTGTATGTACTTTACAACCTACTTTAAGCTTTTAGAAAAGCTGTAAATACATATGTAACTTATATGTAATATGTGTATATACAGACACATATGCACTCTCCTCCAATGAGACCATAAAACAAAGAACAATATATCAAAATGTAGACAATGTTATCTTTAGGCTTCTAGGGTACATATTCTTTGTATGTTTCTATTTTATAAATTCTTTACAATGAATTTTAGTGCTTTTTAAATTATAATTAACCTATTTTTCTTTTAAAAAGTATTTTTACAAGAGCTATCATGCTTGGCAATAAGAAGAATTCCCTATGAATACAAGTCCCTGTGCTCTACTATTTTATTTATCAAGTTGAGAAGACAAAACCGAAGACACACCAAAAAAGAACATAATCAGAAGGGGAAATGGCCCCTCCTGCAGTGGGAGGCATGGAGCACGCTCAAGGCCAAGCTTACGTGTTTCCCAGTGACCACGTGGCCTGAGCACTGCCCTCAAGCAGGAGCAATAACCCACAGGCTGCTCAGTTCAGAGGACAGGAAGGGCACCACATACACCGATCCCCTCGTGGGTGAGGGATCCGGCCCAGGAAGAAGGTTGTAAAGAGAACAGCAACCTTCCACTCCATAACCGTCTCATTCCTGGTTCTCTACAAGCCAAACAATTCTACTTAATAAGCCAAGAAGCCAATTGCAAGGCTATAATAAGGCAAAGCACTGAGGGTTTAGAGATGCCAGATAAAACACAAGTTCCCAGTTAAATTTGAGTATCAGGTAAGCAACAAATAATTTTAGCATAAGTATGTTGCATTTGTCCCATGCAATATTTGGGACATGCAATATTTGAAACACATTTATGCTAAAAAAGTATTTGTTATTTATTGAAATTGAAATTTAATACGACATCCTGGTTTTCTTGTTTTGTTGACTAAATGTGGCAATCCTATGGAGGTTTCAAATATTGCATACATTTTGCTGTAGCATGCATCTTTATTTTGGGAAATCACCTTGGTAGGATGGTTGAATGTGACTTTGAATACCAGCTCTGATACAGTCATTAAATACTTACTACGGTCAAGTTATTCAGCCTCCATGAGCCTCACTGTCTAGATGTATACAATGGCATTAAGAGTATATTCTTCACAAGACCAATGTGAGAAGAGAACCAAATGAGACAATCTATGGTGCACCTAGTAGAGTGCCTGGCACATAGTAGGTACTCAATAAATCACTGCTATCTTATACCTTCTTAAAAAGACTCACCTTCCTTCCTTCTTGATATGGCAAACGTAATGGCCACTCATTGTAGATGTTCCCATGTGACTGATGAATGCAAATAATTCATACACTGTGAAAGAGGAAATAACTCAGTTAGAAGCAGCATTTCTAGAATCCAAAACACTTCTGATCAGAATTTAAAACCAACAATAGTATAATCTAGCAACTGCTTAGATTAGAAAAGCAAAGTCTATTTACCTTGCTATGTTCACACACACACACACACACACACACATCCCAGAGTGACACTAAATTCAACCTGCAAATGCATAATAACAAAAGCAGGACATAAACTATCAAAGCACAGTCAATGTCAAACTCGAATCTAGAAGGGGATTAAAAAAATCCCACAGCCAAGTCTGGTGGCAAGCTCATGGGTCTAAGATGCTAATCTTGGCTCTATCGCTTCCACACAGCATGAGGGTGGACAAGTTGTTTCCTCTCCCTGAGGCTGTTTCTTCATGGAGATTAAAAAAAAAAAAAATCCACCCACTTAACAGGGTAGTATGAGACTTAAATCAGCAATTCAGACTAAAATACCATACAAATGTCAGAATTATAAGGAAGAGAGCAGATAGCTGTTATCATTTATAGAAAGGAATAATGCCTCACACAAGATTTTTGACTTGTTCTTCGTCACAACCTACGTGGGGCCAAACTCCAGGCTTGAAGCTTTCTCAGCAAGGAGATACATAGCCGCTTAGAGGATGAAATCAATCTTCATTCTCTAAAAGTACCTCCCGCCATGAAGCCCATAGCTCTGTATCAAATGCATGTGGAATCAATCCCAGTTCATGTTCCCTTAGCTAACCCTAGACCCACACAACACAAGGTGGGTTCCATGAACTAGTACCAGTCCACTCAAGAAACTGTTAAAGACTACAATGAGATAGTACAGACACTGAATGCATTTATAAGCTTTTATATTAACCAAGAGTAGTAGTATATCCTTTGCATTTAATAGAAAAAAATTTTTATTACATTTTCCATAGAAGTTTTAGTTCTGGACAGACCCTATCTTTCACCCTCTCTCTCCCATTCTTTCTCTCTCTTGCTTTTCATGCTTGCTCATTCACTTATCTATCAACTCCCATCTGGCATTTTACTCACTCTACCCAGCACCACACACTGTTGATCACCTTCTTCCTCAAATACTTGCCCCCAGGACATGGCTTTCTTGGTGGTCCAGCTGTCTCACTGCTTGCTCCACATCTGTTTCCTTTGCAGGTTCCTCCTTGTCTCCCTGACCTCTGCATGTTGGTGACCTGGAACTCAGACACACTCTCACGCGCGCGTGCGCGCACGCGCACACACACACACACACACACACACCATCTAGACACTCTGAGGGTTCTCATCTAGTCTCATGGAAGTAAGTAATAGTGCTTTCTTAATTTCATTTGCTGAATGTTCATTGCTAGTGTATAAAAATACAATTGAATTTTGTACATTGATCTTGTTTCCTGCAACCTTGCTGAAATAATTATTAGTTTCAAGTTTTTTAGTGGATTCCTTAGGATTTTCTAAATACAAGATCATGTAACCTGCAAATAGAGCATTCTTACTTCTTCCATGATAATCTTGATGCCTTTTACTTCTTTTTCTTGACAAATTGCAATGGCTAGGACCACCCATACAATGTTACATAGAAGAGGCGACCTCCTTGTCTTCCTCCTGATCTTAGGAAGAAAGCATTTAGTCTTTCACATTAAGTATGATGCAAGCTGTGGGTTTTGTGTATTTACTCATTATCAAGTTGAGGAAGTTCCCTTCCATTTCTAGTTTGTTAGGCATTCTCCTCTCAGCCTTATCCATCTCAGTCAATGACAATTCTATTCTTCCAGTAACTCAGGGGGAAAAAATCTCAACTTCTCTCTCACACTCTTTTTTTTTTTTTTTTTTTGAGACAGAGTCTCACTTTATTGCCCAGGCTAGAGTGAGTGCCATGGCGTCAGCCTAGCTCACAGCAACCTCAAACTCCTGGGCTCAAGCAATCCTGCTGCCTCAGCCTCCCAAGTAGCTGGGACTACAGGCATGTGCCACCATGCCCGGCTAATTTTTTCTATATATATTAGTTGGCCAATTAATTTCTTTCTATTTTTATAGTAGAGATGAGGTCTCGCTCTTGCTCAGGCTGGTCTCGAACTCCTGAGCTCAAATGATCCGCCCACCTCGGCCTCCCAGAGAGCTAGGATTACAGGCTTGAGCCACCAAGCCCGGCCTCTCTCACACT